>OOFB01021467.1:2220-17051 GCA_900323305.1 Trachyrincus murrayi
TGATCAGTGGCCTGGCACCACCAGAGCAAACCTCATTCCATTCTCTCTCTACCATGGCCAGAAGGGAGGGAGGTGGTGGAGGAGGGGGGGAGGGAGGGGGGGAGGGGGAGGGGGGGGGGGGGGGGGGGGGGGGGGGGGGGGGGGGGGGGGGGGGGGGGGGGGGGGGGGGGGGGGGGGGGGGGGGGGGGGGGGGGGGGAAGGGGGAGGGGGGGGGGGGTAAGGGATGAAGGTTCATATCTATATATGAAAAGCGTGTGTGTGCGTGCGTGTGTGTGTGTGTGTGTGTGTGTGTGTGTGTGTGTGTGATGTGTGTGTGTGTAGGGCCCAGCGGGAGTGGGCGGAGCAAGACCAGAACTACGCACGTGAGATCAACCACCTGGTCCAGAGACTCAGCGCTGAGAAGGAGGAGCTGGGGGCGGAGCTTAAGCTCAAGATGGACCAGGAAGTGATGCTCGTAAGGTGGGTGTGGCCTAACAGACTCCTCCCACTCAACCCACCTGTAGTGGTTAAGTGAAGCCTGCAGAGTACCTACAGCACCTACAGAGTGATCGCATTTAGGAGTGTTGCCGATACCGTTGTTTGTTACAATGTATGGACTCAAGTCAATAACTTATTTTGCGTATTAGGTGGGCATTACGTATACTGAAACGTTACTTTCTTGAAACATTAGCTTGCTAATTAGCACGCTAACTTGATCTCCACGAATCTGTTGAGCTGTCTTTTAGAGCTCATGTCTGAATCCCGTTCCACTAAACTTAATGTAATGTCTAGAAATCCGCTCCGTGTTTTCCGCCTCACACCAACAACAGAGAGTTTACAAAGAGCTTTCCAATAGGGAAATGTTTAGAATTTCATGGTTTAAGATGAGATTTAGTTTTTTATTTCATTCGATTTTTTAACCTTGTACCTCAAGCCTAGCAAGAACGAAGAGCCTGCAAATAACAGCTTGTTCCTGCATTAATAGGCAATGTATGTAGGGGTCACTGGGCTAACTACTGGGCTAACAAGTTGGCTAACTGGTGGCTAACTACTGGGCTAACAAGTGGGCTAACTGGTGGGCTAAGTACTGGGCTAACAAGTGGGCTAACTGGTGGCTAACTGGTGGACTAACTGGTTTGTGAGTAGGGAGGAGGCGGAGGAGAAGCTCTCTGAGGTGAAGCTACATCATGCTGAGGTCCAGCGACAGCAGAGTGAATTCTGGGAGAAGCGGCTCCTCCTCATGGAGCAGGAGAACCAGAAGGAGAAGCTCCTGGTGGTCGAGGAGGCCCAGGAAGAGGTGACCAGGAGGTGTGACCAGTTCTCCTCAGGCAGGAGTAGGCTGGAGGAGCAAGTTATCAGCTTACAGGAGGAGGTGAAGACGGCCTGCTACAAACAGGAGGAGTCCAGCAAGCTCCTCGGCCAATCAGAGCGCAGGTTGGAGCAGCGGGAGGCGGAGCTAAGATGCTCTGAGGGGCGGGGCTCCCAGCTGGAGGTGGAGCTCAGAGCTTCTGAGGGGCAGAGGTCTGAGCTGGAGGCGAGGCTGCAGGAGGCATGTTCTCAGCTGGAGGAGAGCATCCACTTCCTGGAGGCCCACGAGGAGGTGAAGCACCGTCTGACCCTGGAGAAGAGCTCCCTAGAGGAGGAGCTGGGGCTGCGGAGGAGCCGGGAGGGGGAGCTCCTCCAGGAGGTGTCCCAGCTGAAGAAGGAGCTGGACAGCCTCCAGGCCCAGTCCCGCTCCATCCTCCAGGACAAGGATCACTCCACCCAGCAGCAGGCCCTGCTCCTGGCCAGGGAGGAGAGCATAGCCTCCCTCCAGTCTGACCTGGAGGAGCTCCAGGAGACCCTGAGGAGCAGAGGGGAGCGTCAGACCAAGCTGAGCTCAGAGCTGGACTCCCTGAGGATGGACCGGGCCAGGCTGATCCAGGACCTGAAGGAACAGGCCATGGCTGTGGACACGCTGCAGCTGGAGCTGGACGGGAGGAGGAGCGTAGAGGAGATCCTGCAGGAGCAACTGAAGGAGCAGCGGTCTCAGAGAGCTCTTCTCCAGACCTCCCTGGAGGAGGAGAGGGAGGAGGTGGTGCGTCTGAGCGAGGAGAAGAGCCACTACCTCAGCCTGGCCGACCAGCTCTCCACCCAGATCGTAGAGATGGAGGAGGAGATCACCTCCCTCCGTCACCACCTCCGCGACCTCAGCCTCCAACTCAACCAGACCGCCAACCTGGTGCTGGACCTGAGGAACCAGCTGAGATCCAAGTCCGCCGGGCTGACCCACCTCCAGGACCAGCTGGCCGACAGCCAGGTCCGTCTGGAGCAGGTGGAGGGCTCCTCCGCCCAGCTCCACAGGGAGATGGAGCGGCTGACCTCCCGGCTGGAGGAGCAGGGGAGGGAGCTGAGCTCCGTCAGAAACCGGGCCCAGCGGGACTCCACCCAGAGCAGCTTTGCCCAGCTGCAACGGGAGCTGGCGGAGACGCGTGAGGAACTGAGGAGGGTGGAGGAGGCCTCCGAGGTGGAGAAGGACAGGATGAAGCGGCAGCTCCTGGAGATGGAGGAGCTGGTGGTGGACCTGGAGGTGCTGATGGAGCCGGGAGGTCCACGCAGGTTTGTGACGCTGACACCGGCCGTGTCTGAGCACCAGGAGCCGGCAGCACTAACCTGATCACCGCCTTGCTCGGCCTCCTGACTCTCAGCAGCGTCTGAAGCACCGGCAGCACTAACCTGATCACCGCCTTGCTCGGCCTCCTGACTCTCAGCAGCGTCTGAAGCACTAACTGCAAGCTGCCGTCTCTGATGTTCACCTGGTCCTCAGGTAGACACGTACTAATGGAATGTTAATCATCCTCCCGTTGTCCCGCCGCTCTCTGGAATGCTTTAACAGATCGTCTCAAAGCATGATCTCATTACCATTCATAACTGATTCATAATCATCCATCCGTCTCTCAGTTTCTCTCATTGTTCAATCAAACCAAGAACTACTGATTATTAGATCCTGATTTCGTCAGTTCAATACTTTTTGATCTGGATAATATGTACAAAGACCTGAGTATTGTAAACAGAACTACTATAATAATACCATAGTAGTACTACTATCGTATCACTGGTGTAATGCCGGTGACTTCCTGATAGATTCAGAATGTTAGGCGTGTGATGCCAGTTACCATGGCAACTGACCTTGGTTACCGGCTGGTGATTGACAGGTGCCAGGTGGAGGAGGGCCAGGCCGAGGTCAGCTGTCTGAAGGAGCGGATCTCCTCGCTACAGCAGGACGTCCTGCAGGCGGAGGAGAGCCTGGACCACAAGACGTGAGTAGACATCTTCACAATCAGGTTGGAAACTTTCAGGTTAGAAACTTCCAGGTCAGATACTTTCATAAGTTTTCTTCCCATGCAATTAAAACAGTTTCTGTGGGCTTTGCAACCCTTGCATCCTGTGCTGACTTCTCGCTTTTGAGATAGGACACCTGGTCAGTTTTTCACTAGGACAAGGTTAGGATGACATAGCTCGTGCTTTCATGTGATACATAAGAGAAGTAATGTTTTGAAGTAACATATTCATTGATATAACATATTAATTGGTTTGGTACTTTTAAGAAGAAAAATATGTCTTTATGCGGTTATATACTTGAGTACATTTACTTGGATTATATATATGGTTATACACTTGAATACATCTATCTGAATTAATATCTGGTTATATACTTGGATACATTTATCAGGATTAATATCAACAGTAGATAGTGATAGGTAGATGGAGTGATTGATTGATACTAACAGACATACATTTAAAGAAGTATGTCTGTTTGATTAGATACGTATATGTAACGTAATATGTTAAACGTAAACATGTTAAAGGTACATTTTCTTCATCAGGAGACGTTTGGAGGAGGTGGAGCGGGAACACGAGAGGAGGAGGGAGGAGGAGGAGAAGCTGCACAAGGAGGTCAGGACCAAACTCATAGCTTACGGTTGGCATGGTAACCAGAGATGCTCCCCTAGCTCCGGAAGTCCCTCGCTTGAACACTTACACCACAACAACTTGTCTGGTGATTATTTCTCATGATGCATTGCTACCCCAACCCCACCACAGGGTGTGGTTACACGACCCCGCGACATGCGTGGGGTCGTGTGGGTGGCCGATACGTGTCACGCTGATAGATTTACAGATAGATTTACAGCGCATAATTAGTGTCCGAATTTCCTCCTATTCCCTGCCTTACTTGTTCCCTGAATAGTGTGCTATATAGTGTTCCCTATATAGGATTAGGGAGTGAGGGAACAAGCGAACCAATGAGAACACAGCCTTTGTTCTGGAGAGGCTCGCTGGCGTACAGGAAGCTGAGTGGTGACTGTTTCCTGTGGGTCCAGAACTCGCGGTACCGGGAGGAGGTCCTGGAGCTCAGCGGGAGGAACCTGCAGCTGAGCGGAGAGAACGCAGAGCTGAGCTCCCGTCTCCGCGGCGACGAGGGGGCGGTCCGGTTGCTACGGGAACGGCTGGAGAAGGTGACCAAGGAGCAGCAGGAGGAGTCGGCCAAGGTGAGCTTTGAACTGCTTCTTCTGATTGGTTTAATTCAGTGACGTGATGGTCTATGTTCAGAGGTTTGATTGGTTGATTCCTCTTTAACAATAGTTAAGGAAGTTCACAAACATTCATAACGTGTGTGTGTGTGTGTGTGTGTGTGTGTGTGCGTGTGTGCGTGTGCGTGTGTGCGCCAGGTGAGGGAGCTGGAGGAGAAGGAGGTGCAGAAGGAGAGGGAGAGGCTGCAGCTCCTCTCCTCCTGGACACACGAGCGGGAGCTCCTGGAGAGACAGCTGACCTCCGCTAAGGACAAGGTACCTCCTCCTTGAACGCCGACCCCTGGTTGGGAAACACTGGTCTGTGTGACCTGTAGTGTTGTGTAGTTGACCTGTGTAATCAGGGATGTGATTCTTCCGGAATTCCGGTTTTTCCAACTTGCAGGAAATGGCTGTTCAAGGTTGTTTAAAAACCCAACATTTTCTCAGCGTCCACATTGGAGCTTATGCCTCCTTCCAAAAAGGTGATGGGTTGTAAAAGATTCTCCTCCCTGGTAATGTTGTGTTTTCTGGGTCTAGGTGGAGCGGATGGAGGTCTTGGAGGAGGATCTGGTCTCTCTGAGGCTCAAACAGCAGTGGGTGGAGCAGGACAAGACCCGGCTGCTGGAGGAGGCAGAACACAGGACCCAGCAGGTACACACTCTGGTCCCATGTTACACTTAACGTAACACTCTGGTCCCATGTTACACTTAACGTAACACTCTGGTCCCATGTTACTAACGTAACACTCTGGTCCCATGTTACACTTAACGTAACACTCTGGTCCCCACGCTGCACCGTAACATAACACTTGTGGTCCCCACCACCACCAGGTGGAGGCGCTGCAGGCGTCCGTGTGTAATGTGGACGGAGAGGTGGAGCTGCTGCGCTCTCAGCTGCAGTCTGCCACCCAGGAGAGGAACGGACACGGCCAGGAAGTAGCCAGCCAGCACAGGAAGCTACAGGAAGCACAGCACAAGGTGCGTCTGGGAGGTTGTTGTCAAGGAGCCTAGCTCTTAGACTAGCTCTTAGCCTAGGATAATGAAGAAAGATAGATTTTATATTTTCAGTTTAGTTATTTAGCTTTTATCCAAAGTGATTACAGTGGATTTTTTTTCCAATATACATCATTAAGGAGTATTAGTATTGTTACTAGTATTAGTATCAGTAGTAGTAGCAATAATGGTGTGTGTGTGTGTGTGTGTGTTTGTACAGGTGGAGGAGCTGCAGGCCAGACTCCAGCACCAGCAGGAGGTCCAGCGGACCCAGGAGGAGCAGCAGGAGCAGACCACCAGAGCTCTGCAGGAGGAGATCCAAACCCTGCGCCTCCACAACCAGGACCTCCTCCAGAGGGTAGGGAGACTGATCCTGGGCTTCAATACTCAGCCTCGCTTCCTACATCTCCACATGTTCTCCTCGACCGCCATCGTACCTGCTATCCCAGTACATAGCAGCTTAAAGTGTCCCTGCCAATATCTCCACCTCTCCCTGTAGCCCCGCCCCTAACACTCCCTGTAGCCCCACCCCTAACACTCCCTGTAGCCCCGCCCCTAACACTCCCTGTAGCCCCACCCCTAACACTCCCTGTAGCTCTGCCTCTTAACACCCCATGTAGCTCCGCCCCCTAACACTGTGTGTCTCCCCAGCTGTCGGCGGTCCAGACCCAGGAGGAGGAGCTCCAGAGGCTGAGCCAGGAGTACCAGACCCTCCGGTCTAGACACACCCAGCTGGAGTCAGCTAGAACCCAGGCTGAAGACCAGGTACCTCCACCCATCACTACACTGCTCCACCTATCAGCACTGTCCGTCTGTCTGACAGCTAACCTGTCTGTCTTTCTGTGTGTGTGCCAGGTGGTGAGGGCCGACACCAGCAGGGTGGTGCTACAGGCCCAAGTTTCTCAGCAGCTGCAGGAGGTGAGGCAGGAGGTAGAGGAGTCGTCCAGGCAGCAGCTCCACCTCCTCCAGGTCCGTCTTGAGGAGCAGACGAGGAGGAGCCAGCGGCTGGAGGAGGAGCTCCGGGCCCAGGCCCAGCAGTCCGGCAGCCAGCTACATACGCACCAGGTAGCACGCTAGCTGTAGCCCGCTAACTTTAGCATGCTCGCAGTAGCACTGATGCTAGCTGTAGTAGCATTAACCGTAGCACTGGTGATAGGTATAGCTGTAATAGCATGAATTAATTATAGTAGTTAATAGTATTAATTATAGTAGTTAATAGTAGCAGTGGGATTAAAGGATGATCATTTGATCACATTTTGTGTGTGTGTGTGTGTGTGTGTGTGTGTGTAGGAGCAGCAGCAGGAGGTGCTAGCTGGTGTTCAGGAGCAGTTGCAGCAGACGGAGACCAAGGTGAAGAGCCTCCGTCTGCTGCTACAGGACAAGACCCAGCAGCTACAGGAGCAGGTAGACACACACACACACACACCCAGCAACTACAGGAGCAGGTAGACACACACACACACACACACACACCCAGCAGCTACAGGAGCAGGTAGACACACACACACACACACACACATACACACACCCAGCAGCTACAGGAGCAGGTAGACACACACACACACACACACACACACACACACACACACACCCACCCAGCAGTTACAGGAGCAGGTAGACACACACACTTTATAGCATAATAGGCTTTCTTTATTTAGGCAAAAAGTTATTGAACAGAAAACAAGACCAGCTGAAATATTACAACGGCAAAAAATAAAGAGGCATTTGCATGTGAACATAAATAACAAATACAAGAGGCGTAGACCTTGGCTATAATAAAACACGTTCAATGTGCATGTAATGTAAATAAAATAATATATCCAACAAGGACGCTGTGTGTGCGTATGTGTGTATCCAGGTGGGTAACTCGGTGTGTATGTGTCCAGGTGGGTAACTCGTGTGTTATTGTGTGTGTCCAGGTGGGTAACTCGGTGTGTTGTTTTGTTCATCCAGGTGAACTCCAGCAGCCAGTCCAGCCAGCTGCTGCAGGACCTGTACCTGGAGAACTCCCAGCTGGTGAGGGCCCTGCAGGTGACCGAGGCACGCCAGAAGAGCGCTCAGAAGAAGAACTTCCTGTTGGAGGACAAGGTCTCCGCCCTCAACACACTCATCAGGGAGATCGTGACCATGGCCCTGGCTACGTAGCTCCTCCACCTCCACCCTGGCTAGGTGTTGGTGGAGGTGTGCTGGTGGTTTGAGGAACAGATGTCTTGGTGCTCCAGGTGAAGACACTAAAAACATCAAGCTAGCCATATTTGATCACCTCTGAAGTGTAACTAACACACACACACACACACACACACACACACACAACCGCAGTATCTCATGTATTCAACACGTCATGTTTTTATATGAATTAAAGGTCTATTTTTTAAGAGTTTATTTGCGTGGAGATGCAGGGAGGGAGGTTAGCCGACAACAGGCTGAAGAAACACGAATCATGAGATTACACTCTCGCCATCTCAAGCTAGCCGTCTAACTCTCGGTGAAAGAGACGACCTGGTACCTGAACTCATTATTCTAACATCTGGTGCTCTAAGGTTGTCTAAACCAGAGCACATCTGGACACTAACAGTGTCTGGTCACTACAGTAACAGCTAATGTCTGGTCGCTACAGTAACAGTTGTAACGTCTGGACGGTACATTAATGACGGTATGGTACGTCAGACCAGGGTGGAGTTAGTCCTGGTTTCTACTCCATCTCTCTAGTTCTCCATCAGATCCAGCCGTAGAGGGCTTCACACATTCACAAGGTCTGGTCACACCAAACACCCAGGAGCTTCTAGTTGGAGGTATAAATCATTTAAATGTTAAATGTCACAAGTAAAGGGAAGAGGAAATGAGATGCAATCAACGTTGTGTTATGATGATGTCGTTCCAGACTGAGATAAACATCACATGCAAAGCACTGGTTAGTCTGCTTTACTCCAGAGAACATTCACAGCTTTTATACCCAAACGTACAAAACTAGTTTTTATAAGCATTTTTTAAACATAAAAGTATGGAAAGCCCATCATTGTTTATAGGGTATCTCATACAGTAATAGTACTTCAGTAGTACAGGTACAGTACTGTTAGTGGAATAACTGCATTAAATGTACAAATATTTGAACATGACGTCACAGAACAAATCAGGTCTGAGAGAAGTAACTTTTATTTTTTTTAAACTCAAACCAAAACAGTATTTACAAGATGTTTTCTTTTTCTTCAATGTACACATTTTGTCCAAGCCTAATGCACTGTTGTACAGTCTGTCGCTGCGTAACTTATTTGAATGTTAAAATGTATTACAAGTCTGTCGTTGTGTCCCACTCCCGTAGGTTGTTATTGTAAAAATTAAAGTTGAACACAATCATGACCCTTGAGCCATGTTTTAACCAGCAGCAATAAACCTGACAACCCTGATCCTGACTCGTGTCATGTTGTTAAAATACTATCATTATGACAGGTTCCTTCCTGTTTAGCCCCAGCTGTATCAAAGGATTATTACTGGATCTGAACCTGTGTTTAGGTAGAGGAGCTGAGGACAGGTTGAGCTGTGGGCCGGCAGCAGAGACAAGGAGGAGGAAGTGACATCATAGGAAGTGACATCAGAGTCTTACGGCTCTTGAACAGCTTGGTATTGAAGCGATGCCAACATAAAGGCTTTTATCATCGTCACTACCGCCCTGCCCTGCGGTTGTCACAGAAATACTCATGACATGACGTGCTCCAAGACCCCCTGGCGAATCAGCTGCTCGCATTTCCACCTGGGCAGAAAGTGCTGCAGAGAGAGAGAGACAGATCACAACCTCATCTTTATCATATTTATATTTGAATTAACCTTTCACTGACAGCAACATGTTTGTGAGTCTGGTGGTTGCCGTGGTGATGCGTGTCTGGTGGTTGCCGTGGTGATGCGTGTGTCTGGTGGTGATGCGTGTGTCTGGTGGTTGCCGTGGTGATGCATGTGTACCTGACTGTTCTTCTTCAGGAGGATGATGGTTCCGTCGTCGATCTCAAACTCCCCGTGGTCCTTCAGACACCTGACCTGCAAAACACCCGTCACCGTGACAACCACTGGGACACCACGGTAACCACCGCTGCCTAACAACAACAGCCAACATAACGACGAGGAACAGAGTCTCCACTAGGGGGTCTCATACCTCTATGTAGAGGCTTTTGGGGGGCTTCATGTCCTGGGTGATGTCCAGCCCCTCCTCCCCTCCCACAGACCTCATGAAGTTGGCCAGAGACTTCTTGTACTGGTTGAACCACTGCAGCTGCACACACACACACACACACACACACACACACACACACACACACACACACGTGTAGATTCGGATTTCTTCATTGTCCATCAGGACAGACAGAAAATTAGTCTTTAGACGTGGCTCAATACAAAAATCGTGCCAGGGGTTAGTGTTGAGTTGTTGTGTACAGGACGTCGGCCATGTTGTGCTGGTGATCCTGATGGCGGTGGGAATGGAAACACACCCGAGTGTTTCCATGGAGACGGAACTCACCTCCTCGGCACACATGTGGAAGCGGACGTTGGGGGGGAGGACGCTGCCGTACTCCCAGCGCAGAGCCCGGATCCGCAGCAAGCGGTCGTACCTGAGGAGAACACACACTTCCTGTCTCTCACACACTTCCTGTTTCACACACTTCCTGTCTCTCACACACTTCCTGTTTCTCACACACTTCCTGTCTCTCACACACTTCCTGTCTCTCACACACTTCCTGTCTCACACCTGGGAGATGACCTACTTACACTACCGTTAGTATTTCTATAATATACAATATATAATTCACAGTATATATATAATCTGACCACTATAATATATCTTATATCATATACATTTCACGGTATACATCTGACCGCTAGTATATAATATATGTAATCTATATCATATGTGTAAGTGGTTTTATAGCTATAAATAATCTAAATATAGATAATAGATAATTATATATAATATCTGTTTAAGTGCTCTTACATTTATATATATTATATGATATATAATATGTTTCTTACAGGTAGGCGGCGACACATCGCTGGTTCCTCAGCAGGCAGCAGTGGCGCAGCTTGATGGAAGGAATCAGTTCATTTCTGCCTTCGGTTTTAGCTTCATTCCTTTGGTATGAAGATGGACACACACGTCAGGGACAATACACACACACGTCAGGGACAATACACACACACACACACACACGTCAGGGACAATACACACGTCAGGGACAATACACACACACGTCAGGGACAGTACATACACACGTCAGGGACAATACACACGTCAGGGACAATACACACACACGTCAGGGACAGTACATACACACGTCAGGGACAATACACACGTCAGGGACAATACACACACACGTCAGGGACAGTACATACACGTCAGGGACAATACACACTACCTGACATGTGACTGGACACAGCTTTCTCCATTAACATGAGATGATAAACACACTACCTGACATGTGACTGGACACAGCTTCTCCATTAACATGAGATGATAAACACACTACCTGACATGTGACTGGACACAGCTTCTCCATTAACATGAGATGATAAACACACTACCTGACATGTGACTGGACACAGCTTCTCCATTAACATGAGATGATAAACACACTACCTGACATGTGACTGGACACAGCTTCTACATTAACATGAGATGATAAACTCACACGTCGCTTTGGTTCTGTTCGTACAGGGCCTTCATCTCCTCTAAGACCTGCCGAATCCCGTCTTCCTGGAAGGACACATGTCACATGTTACATGTTACATGTTCCCATTAACCGGTTAGTGTTCCACCACGTGAACCAGACCGGTTGTGCATGTTAATGTGTTCACTCACATTAAAGGCGGGCAGCTGTCCGTCGCCCATGCGCTGCAGCTCCCTGATCAACTCGATCGCTTTCTCACAGAACATATCGACAATCGATCAACCGCTGAAAAGTATCGAGATCCGGTGATGAGATCCCGGGGTTTTACGGATCACCACAGACAAGAGGTCCACTTTTACGCGGCAAAAAAATACGAATCCACGCCTTGTTGTTGTCGTCACGTGACCGGAAACGACGGGAGGCCGCGAGAGACATCAAAGCGTTTCCGCGAGCCGTCAAACGCGAAAGAGCTGCGTTCAAAAGATTGTTAGATGTTTAAAAACGCTGTGCGCTGCTGAAGGGACGCAGAACTGCCCAAAGATTGTGTTGTAAGTATGTCGCAATTGAGACAACTGTTAAACTAAATGATGTTAAATTACTTTCTTCGTCTATACGACCAGAACGTGTTCACATGTCAATAAGTTGATTTAACAAGCCGGTGGTCATGGGTCGGTCTGTTCACTGTAGTTACGACGGGTGTGTTGTTCTAGAGTTTGGACAAAGTATCTACACACACACACACACACACACACACACACACACACACACACACACACACACACACACACACACACACACACACACACACACACACACACATCTCTCATCTGATTGGCGGAGCCGGGGAGCCAACGGGAGCACCTGGTTTGATCAGCTGGTCTCTGCAGATATCTGACTTCTGCAAACAATGTCGAGAAAGTGCTGAGCGCCAGCCGTGCAGTCGGCGTCAACAACAGCCCGTGTGGTGGGGCCCTTTAATCTCACCTGGCGACGCGTCCTCCAGCACCCCGTCCGACCCGTCCGACCCGCCCGACCGGGAGACACCCAGCCCTTTGTCTGACATCACGGTTTGAACATTTCAGTGATGCGAAAGCGGAACAGCACCCTCACCGCCGAGCATGACAGCGTCAACACCGACACGCCGGAGCTCCGCGACCCGGCTCTGAAGTGCTCACGTCCGGAGGGAGAGGCGGCCGACGCCGCGCTGCAGGGGGCCGACACGGACAAGAGGATGGCCCGACTGTTCAGGAGGTGAGACCGGGACTTACCGGACCCTAGAATACACCTCGAGATGTGGATCAATAGCGGAACACCGATACCGGTCCACCCGGGACCCCCTGTGATGCTGACCTATTTAACCATCAAACCAACCCACCCATTGGACTAATTCTTGATTTGACTTAAACGGAATGTTTGATGTTATTGTGGGGATGCTGTAGGTGTTATGTTAATATCACCTATCCTAGTATCATAATATTGTTGTTGTTGTTGTTGTTGTTGTTGTTATTGTTATTATTGTTGTTATTATTATTACTATGGTTTAACTCACTGAACACCTGAACTGTTGACACTAGATCCTGTTGTTTAAAAGGAAAACAGGGGCATTGAGGGGGTTAGTTTTGAATCACTAGTTTTACTATAGAAACTCTCTATTGTTTCACCAGCTGGGCTCACCAGTTCAACCTGTCCACTGTTTCCATCATGCCTCGCCACTGATTTATTAACTACATTTGTTTATGCTTATGTGTGTGTTGGGTTGGGTGTTGAGGATCTCATGTAGTGGGTTAGGGTCTAGGGGTTAGTATGTAGGGTCTAGGGGTTAGTGTTAGGGTCTAGGGGTTAGTGTTGTGTTGTTCTAGGGGTTAGTGCTGTGTTGTTCTAGGGGTTAGTGTTGTTCTAGGGGTTAATGTTGTGTTGTTCTAGGGGTTAGTGTTGTGTTGTTCTAGGGGTTAATATTGTGTTGTTCTAGGGGTTAGTGTTGTTCTAGGGGTTAGTGTTGTTCTAGGGGTTAGTGTTGTGTTGTTCTAGGGGTTAGTGCTGTGTTGTTCTAGAACTAACCCAGGTTGTACATGAGTGCGTGGTGCTGCTCCCAGATGAAATGCATTTTCCATGGTGTTTGAAATCCAACCCAAACGTGTCCTGGGCTATTCTGTTTCCTGCCCGGCCGTGTGTGTTACACACCACTCCACCCTGTCCCACATCCTCCCGCAGAGCACGGCTCGGAGGGCTACGTAGAGGCCAGCGTTATAGGGCTGGCCCGGATAGCTGGAGTTCCCCCCGCGTTTTACAATGATGACCGCCCACCAGGAACGTCTCGACATCAAAACTGAAAGTGAAATGTACAGCAGCATAGCGCTGCTGTGGTGGTGTATTAACATTTCAATAGCACTCTGTGGTTTGAACGTCTTTTTTTAAGTTAGAAAGATGTTCAACAGATTTCAGAGTTTTTTGGTATTTCTAATAGACCAGAGTTATATGGGTGTATAGACCAGGGTTATAGGGGTGTATAGACCAGAGTTATATGGGTGTATAGACCAGGGTTATAGGGGTGTATAGACCAGGGTTATATGGGTGTATAGACCAGGGTTATAGGGGTGTATAGACCAGGGTTATAGGGGTGTATAGACCAGGGTTATAGGGGTGTATAGACCAGGGTTTTAGGGGTGTATAGACCTGGGTTTTAGGGGTGTATAGACCAGGGTTTTAGGGGTGTATAGACCAGGGTTTAGGGGTGTATAGACCAGGGTTTAGGGGTATATAGACCAGGGTTTAGGGGCAGGCCAGGCGTCTGGTGTGTCTCCCAGCTGTCTCTATGCTGCAGTGTCCTCAGGCCCCATGAAGGTCAGCCTCCTTGGGGGACGGCAGCATGCTTGGCTGCTGGCCAACACAGGATAGTTACATACAGATGCTCTTTAAGTTTGAAGGAGCCGCTGGTATGGGTTGGGCTTTTAGTTTGAAGGAGCTTCTGGTATAGGTTTGACTTTTAGTTTGAAGGAGCCTAGTTGTGTTGGTTTGGCTTTTAGTTTGAAGGAGCCTGCTGGCTTTTAGTTTGAAGGAGCTGAGGAAGGAGTTTTGAGGTCGGCAGTGGAAGTGAAAGCAGAAGTTAGGCCATAGAGATCTAATGACGTAAATGATACAGGAACTGCAATACTCTCTTCCCTCTCTCGCAGCGATGGTCTGTTTAAACTAGCAGCTGAGTTCTGTATCTCTCACCTGTTGACTGTGAACTCCTGGTGTTCATCACTCACCACCTTCATGATTCACATGGCAGATGCTCACTTTAGATGCTTCCTGGTCTTAACGTGTGTTTTCTTATCTCACTAGACTGTTGAAACCTCCTCGTCTTCACATCCACATTACTGATCATCATACAGACTAATGCTATAGTAATAATGCTTATAGCATCCACATGACTAATGATAAACACACTGTGTAGCACGTCACTATGAATACGTACTGGGGTGGTCGGGTTTAAATGATGACATATTTGATCAAGGTCAGCATATAACTAGGCTCAGAATACAGAAGTGTTTCTGCTGAACAAGAGCCTGTGACGCTGAGCCAGAGTCTTGAAATACTTCCTATCAGCAGGTCTCTCTCTCTCTCTCTCTCTCTGTCTGTCTGTCTGTCTGTCTGTCTGTCTGTCTGTCTGTGTGTCT
>OOFB01021476.1:0-10271 GCA_900323305.1 Trachyrincus murrayi
CAGGCTCTTTGAGTGCAAGCCAGCAGTGGAAAGCAGAGCGGCTGAGAAAGGAGCTGGTTGCCACAGCGATGATGGTAGAGGAAGGACCCCTTTTCACCTGTACCTCACCACACATCCACGACACACACACACACGTACGTACGTACACACACTCACAATTTACTGTAAACTTGCAATACACGCACACACATCCACAACACACACACATGCACACATAACACACACAACACACACCCAGGGGGCTATGAGTTGAGGTCATTGTGAAGCACACAATGACGACCCTGTACAGGACACACACACACCACTCTCACCCACCCCCACACACACACACACACCCTGACTCCAAGCTTTGATTTCCTCTTGTGCTGGCCAACAGGTATTTGTAGACCCCTCTCTCTCTCTCTTCCCCTGTCTCTATGTCCTCCCCTCTCGTTTTACCTCCATCGGCTCCATTCTTGTATTCTAACCACACGCAGCCATCCGATTGGCCGATCGCTACATGGTCCCATTAGTTTGGACAGACTCCTGTTGTCCTAAAAGCTGATTGGCTGGTTCCAAGGCACTGGAGCTAACAAAGCTAATGCTAATCTTCAAACCAGCCGGCGAATCAAATTTCACGTTTTGGAACTACACTTTTTTAGCCAAGTGATGCTAGCCAAGATACTGTCACTGTACTAGCTGAGATTGGTGTGTGTGTGTGTGTGTGTGTGTGCGTGCGTGCATGCATGCGCGTGCTTATGCATGTGTTGTGCATGTATTTTTGTACATTACATTTATAGTTTGATGTGCATGTTATATATATTTTCTTGTTGCTTGTTTGTCTAGGAGGGGGTCATCTCAGTCCAGGACATCGACCTGGTTATGTCCGAGGGCCTGGGCATGCGCTACGCCTTCATCGGTCCCATGGAAACAATGCATCTGAACGCGCCAGCAGGTAAGGTTCCTGCCTGCGTGTCCAAGTCTCTTATTTACGTAGTGAATTAAAAATGAACATCAGCAATATTAAATTATTGTAATAAGATGTTGCTATTTTACCCACACAGAAACTTCCACTCAACTTCAATTAAATTACTTGAATACTGAACTGAAATCCAACCTCTTCCATTCAATTTTGGCTGTGTTCCATTGGCCGAAACGACCAACCAATGGGGTGCTGGATGACAGGAAACAATGCTTAGTTATGATGATAACCAGTCTCTGACTGTAAGAGATACATCTGTGCTACAGAAACGTTTTACACTCATTAAAGTTCTTACTGTAGATACGTGAGTTGAAGTGGCAGCGTGACTGTTAGTAAGGTGTGTGTGTGTGTGTATGTGTGTGTGTGGGTGTGTGTGTTATGAGAGAGAAGTGAGGGTTAATGTCAGGTAGATGAAGAATCTCTAAAACCAGTGTGAAAACGTGAAAATAACTCTCCCTCCTACTCTCTCTCTCACACGCGCACGCGCATACACACACACGCACACACACACACACATGCACACGCACACGTGCACGCACGCACACACACCTTACAACACATGTACTCAACAACACACACAGAGCTGGTAGAACAAAGCGGTCTTTGATGAGGTCTGGTAAGAGCCAGTAATCCAACCCTGCCAGGCTGGGTCCGCCTGTGGTGCCAGAGACCCGGAGACTGGGGACCCAACCCTAACCCTGGCTGGTCCCAGGAGACTCCTGGCTGGTCCTCACAAAACTAGATGGACTCCAGAAAACTAGATGGACAACAGAATACTAGACAGACCCCAGAAAACTAGACGACCTGAGAAAACTAGATGGATCCTAGAAAACTAGACGACCCCAGAAAACTAGACAGACCCCAGAAAACTAGATGGACCTCAGAAAACTAGACGGACCCCAGAAAACTAGATGGACCCCAGAAAACTAGATGGACCCCAGAAAACTAAATGGACCCAGGAAAACTAGATTGACCCCAGAAAACTAGATGGGCCCCAGAAAACTAGACGGACCCCAGAACACCAGATGACCCCAGAAAACTAGACAGACCCCAGAAAATTAGACAGACCACAGTAAACTAGACGGACCCCAGAAAAATAGACGGACCTCAGAAAACACGATGGACCTCAGAAAACTAGACGACGACAGAAAACTAGATGGACCCCAGAAACCTAGACGACCACAGAAAACTAGACGGACCCAAGAAAACTAATTGGACCCTAGAAAACTAGATGGACCCCAGAAAAACAGACAGACCTCAGAAAAATAGACAGATCCCTGGCTGGTGCCCAGGAGACTGGATTCCTCTAGGGAGCCCAGAATCACTCACTACTGATGAATCTCTAGTGTCCAAAACAAGCCAATCAGATACTGCAGCACTTAGCTCTGTCTCTCTACCACGGCTAGAGTCTCTCTCCCCCTCTCTCTGTCCTGGCTAGGTCTCTGTCTCACTCTCTCTCTCTATGACTTGCTCTCCCCTCTGTCCTGGCTAGGTCTCTGTCTCACTCTCTCTCTCTCTCTCTTTCTCTCTATGACTTGCTCTTCCCTCTGTCCTGGCTAGGTCTCTGTCTCACTCTCTCTTTCTATGACTTGCTCTCCCCTCTGTCTTGGCTAGGCCTCTTCTCTGGCTAGGCTGTATATCCACAGATACCTAAAACCTCAAATATGTTATTCATTCGAGAAAACATCAGGCAGACAGACAGGCAGTCAGACATTGCACAGAGATGAAAATAGACTACATATCTGAGAATAGCCTTGTAAAGTGGAGCGGTGTGTGAGTTAAGCTCCAGTTGTTATCTGTTACACAGAGGTGTCAGCAGGACTTCCAGTCAGTCCCCGATAATTACACCATGCTCTACCTGCGCCCCACATCAGCCACTTTCAGGAAATTCCTGAAATTCACCATGGTCCAAGGGTGTAAACCTGTTGGTCAGGTACAGTATGATAGCCTTGTGAGACCATCCTGACACTTTCCTTGGGTGTTGCTATTGTTTTCGACACCCTCCCCCTACCGCTGATCGGTCCGTCCATTTTTGTGGCTTTGAAAGTTGGTTTCAATGGGAGAGAGGCCAAACTGATCTTCGGCAAGAAACTGAAATGTGAACTCGCGAGATCAGGATGGCGTCATGGTTTAACGGTATGCGGTCCACGGTGTAAATAATGTGAATGATAAAAGGCTGTTAAAAAATGGCCATATTTGCTCATCAGAGATTTTTCCAGGATTGACTGGGCGTGGCAGTAATATTGTATGAGCATACTGGGTCTACTATGACTATATTGTCCCTGACAGTATTTTTAAATATTATTTCATTACATATCATTTTTACAAGCACAATGCCTATTAACGGCATGGCACCAGGAAGGAGACATTGAACATTTAGTGAATTTTATTTCAACGCTGTTTGTCACAGGTGTCGCTCATAGCACTAATTATGGGTCTGCTCCTGTTATATACCAGGGGACATGGTGCACGGTCAATGTGTGTTATCTTCACTAGTTTAGTCTACTAACTGCGCCCTGGTACATAAAAAGAGCACACCCATAGTTGTTGTTATGAGTGACACCTGTGTTTATCCTACGATGATGCATCTGTGAAAAGCCAGCCGTGTAATTAAAAATGTTATGTAAAGGGTGTGGGACAAGTAGGATAATGTTTGTGATTGGTCAGGCATATACTCCACCTTAATAACACCCAGTTACGGATGTAAGCTTTTCTTTTTATATGTGTGTATCTACAGATTGACTGGAAAACATTTATCACTTTGACTATGCACACTGGATGCCAACAAAACTAAAACAAACCTAAATTGAAGCAAATGGCGTATTTGGGTGAGCAGGGACATTGGGAGTGAGTCACTCTGGAGTCAGAGACGGTGTGAGGACCGGGTGTGTAAGACATTAATGTTATCTCCTCAAAGATCCACTGATCTTTGGCAGGATTTCCCATTAGAGGAATGTCAACAAACCTTCAAACTGGCCCTCTTTATGATGTCGGCCAAGGAATCGTTTGTGAGACTGATTGCGACCAGTCAGAAAATCATTAATTTCATTGTTTTTAATGCCACACTAAAGGAGCACCTTTGTTTGAAAATAATGGTTTCATGTTTTCTTAACGTTCCGTGTCCTTCGCAGGTTTGTTTAGTGTGTAGACCTCTGGAACACAACACATACATGTTGCATACATGTGAGGGAAATGGCAGGGACCAATACAGAACTTTCTAGTGGTATTACCCATGATGCATTGCTCACACCAAACCTTACCTAAACGTATTATTATCTGAATCAAACGATGCCGTTTCCGTAATATGTTTCAGTTCTAAATATAGAACACTACTACTACATCCACTTCTAGGGCTTGATACAAAGCAGTCAAACAGAATACTAGGGTGTGATTCAATATAATAGTCATTAAAAAAATACTAACCTTGTAGCTCTGATTCCTCATTCATAACTCTATAAAGTAGTTAGCCATAGTAGTCATGCTATTCAGGGGAGGAATGTAACGCATGTGTTACACATTGGTTTCACAAAGTCCGTTCAAGAGGTCAAGGCAAAATGTCAACTGCTGTTTCCTGTTATCTTAATCCATCCCTAATCTAATACCTAAACCCAATACCATTTCAAACGTCTTAAACCCTAAACTCAACCATCCTTAATGAGCAACTTGCGGGTTAGCATCCCCCAAGTCCTTACAGTTTGACCCAAATGTGTTTTTTGACCCAAACCCCAAAGTTGTGGGTTGTGTTGCATTAATCCTGTGAGCTACCCTCCCCTCTGTCGCCCCCTGTAGGTCTGGGTGACTACCTGCAGCGCTACAGAGCAACGATGAGGAGGGTGCTGAGCTCCAGCGAATCGGTCCCTCAGTTCTCCGGAGAAGCAGCAGAGCGAATCACCAAGGTAACCGCCCACCGCCTACGTGCACCACGCCACAACATTTAGTCGATTAATCAGGTTTGAAAGGTCTCGTAAAAGCTCCTGTCTATACAGAAACATATCCCTTAGTGTATGTTTACTGGGACATTGATATTACGGGCAGATCTTGAATGGGTTAAAACAATGTGCACAAAAATTTAAGGAGTTGGAGGCGACCTAAAAATGGGGTCATGGGCCAAAAAAGCTTGGGAACCTGTGTGTTAGGGGGAAGGTTGCGAGGGACAGGTCACGTGATCAGATCGCCTGGTCCCATTGGTCAACATGGTGAGCAGATGTATGTTCCAGTAGATCTGGCGCTCCGTGGTTTCGTGTCCCTGTATTGCGAACCTCTGTGCTCCCTAACCGGTCACATGCTGCCCTGCACCGGTTAGCCACGCTTACACAGGCGCACCACATGTGACACGACCGTGCGCTAATGCACACACATCACACACCTAGCCGTGGGGGGGGGGAGGTCAAGACAGAGACCGTCAGTTGAAAACGTTTGAGACGCACAACTGTTAGTTTGTTTTCTCTTAGTTAGACGAAGCCACCAACTTTAGGCCTGTATCACCAACCTCTCCTCTTCTGCTCTCCTTTCCTCTCTCCTCCTCTCCTAATGTCCTCTCTTTTTTCCTCCTTTCCCCCTCCTCCTCCTCCTCTCGTCCCCTCTTCACCTCCCCTTCTCCCCCTCTTCCTCTCCTCCCCTCCTCCCTCTCTTCCTCTTCTCTCCTCCTCCTCCTCCTCTATCCAGGAGATGAGTGAGTTGATCCCCGCCCAGCAGGAGCACCTGTCAGCCAGGAGAGAGAGGAGAGACCACCTCCTCATGGGTCTGGCTCGCCTGAAGAAGGAAAAGCACTGAGACCAGACCTCCTCGGACCTGCTCTCTCTGGGAACCCCCGGGTTTACAAAGTAAAAGTCCTGCTGCATCCTGCATCCATCCAGTATCTTGGTTGTTAGTTGGTTGTTGCCATTTGTCAGATCTAGGTTGTTTTGGTGCTAAATTCTCAGCGGGACTTTTATTTTGTGAAAGTTGGTTTTACGCCACAGCTTTTATTTTGTGAAAGTTGCATTCTCGGCAGGACTTGAATTTTCATCTGTACTGTACACACCTCTCCTAATGTGACAGCGTGATGAGGTTAATGAATTGTAAATTGCCAATAAAAGGGAGTGGGCACATATTTTAAATAGGAATCACTGTTTTCTGTGAATTATTATGATGATCACATTGTAATTAATTGAAAATGCTTATAACACACTAACAATAAATATTTCTCACAATTCCAGCGGCTGTGTGAAATATGTTTAAATAGGTCTCAGTTATTATTCCTCTACACTGTATGTGTGTTTTCTGCCTGACGTCTTTGCGCCTATAGAAACATGTGCGCTTTGACGCGCCGCGAATGAATTCCGCGTCGCCGTGCGACATTCCGGCGCGCAGACCAGTCCGATGCGCCTCGGACACAGAAAACTGAATATCCATCTCTTTTTATAGGCGTAAAACACGTGATGCGCCTATAGAAGTTAGACTATGCAGTTATCTTGGTCGACAGATTATGTTTTAGTTTTTATTTAACCAGGTGGTTTTAGGTATGGAGACGTCCCGACTTGGACCGGACGTGAGCGGTCAAAACTCCAGAGGCCTACACGTTAAGACTGTTTGCCTCCACAAGTGTAGCCTGCCTCGTTACCTCCCAGGTCAAGTCGGGTTTGTTATTATAGTATTATACGACACCCCTCAAACCCTGAGCCCTCCCCTGCTGTAACCCCGCCCCGCCGGGCTGCGAGGGCAGGCCTCATAAGACTAGACGCACCTGGAGATCCTCAACTCAACCCGCGGAGGACGGACTGCTTCAATCACATTACATAGTGGTTTAAATACATTATATAGACTGCATAGGTTGAAATAGATTATTCTAAGTCACATGGCTGATATTCGGGTGTGAATCGGGTTCAACTCCATGGGATTTACATTACAAGGACAACAGGTGAGTTAGGCTGTTTATGTCAGTGATGTTTGCGCTACGTTTTCCTTTTTAATTAATCCACAACACACTTTTTTGTTGTGGCATTAAACTATATTGGAAGTAACTTTTTTTTATGACTTGGTCCAGTCCTTTTTTGTCTCGGCTCTAGGCCTACTGAATGGATAGAGAGATTGGTTGGTTCATAATTCCCTCCTCCGAGAGGAATGTCAGTGACGCCCATCACCTGTAGACCTATCTCTAGCCTAGTTTGTAGGCCTGTTTCGGTAGGCCTGTTTCGGTAGGCCTGTCTATCTCAAAGGACGTGTTTTTAAAGGTTCGCTGATATCAGGTAGACTACGGTGTTTATTGTCTCATAATGTGACCCTGACCAGACCAGTGGGGGCAGAATGTAAAACTGTATGTATTGTAGGGTCGACCGGGGTTGGTTGTCCGCAGTGCTTATCACAGAGGGCGCTCTTTAATCATGTTGATGTCAAACATTTGGTGATGTTATGCCTCATTTATATCTGGCAATTTTGTGTAAGACACACAACAACAAAAAAACATTGAGGTGAGGAGAAATTTGGTGATTTTTATGGGTCAGAGTAATTTTTCATGTTGGTGGGTGTTTTTGTAATACAAGTTTTGTAGGCGATTGGGCGTTTCATAATCAAAACACTATTCAAAAAGAGGAAGGTAATCTTTAATAAGCTACTTTAAAGACATGTGGTAGCTAGCATACAACCTTTGTCAAGAGGTCAGGTGGGCATGGCTGTCTCACTGCTCTGGGGGTTGGTTGTCACACCCCAGAGTATGAGAGTATGAGAAATGTGTTTTTCAGCTATGGACATGTAGGTAGTGATTTTCAATACAATGTTGCAATAGGCACATTTACGTACTTTAACCTAGGCTGTTTGACATTTTAACTACAGTTCCTGGTCATGATATTTTGATGGAGATAAATATATTCCGATGTCACTGTTTCATTAGATGTTATATTCATAATGAATTGTTATGAAACTATGGCTTTAATGAAAGCTAGAATTTAAATTGTTGTAAATTCCTTCGTTTTCCTTCTAATTACAGAGGATAATTCAAACAGTCATGGTTCACATTCATGGTTTAAACAAATAGACAAGTATTCTAGAGATGGTGATTATATTCATTAGTTACACATTTTTTTACTGATTTTTACTGATAACTATAGGGACAACCAACTCCATCACGGGGTAAAAAGTGTGACAACCAACCCCGGTCTCTCCTATCTTCTTTCTGATCTGATATGTCCGTGGTCCACACGCATGTCCTCCAACTTGTCGTTTCTGGCAATATTTTGCTCAGCGTTCACCTTATGGCCATGCTCTCCATACAAGAACAGGTGTGTCGACATAATTTACAGTAATCGGAGAAGCTAGGGGTAACGTCATTTAGTCTGTGATTAACGAGCAGAAAATGTTATTTCCTTATTAAATGATCTTTGTGAATCACAGTCAAAGAAGTCGGCAATAGAACTGGGTGGTGCAATACAAGCATTTTATTCTTATCTTAACAGAAAAATACAGAACAGGCGAGAGTAGTATGTACAAAACCATATTTGCACGTAGTGTGCAAAACATATCTGTGTAGGCGGTAGCGTGTCCAGGCTAACTTAGTTGTGGTGGCATAGAGTAAGACTGAGGGGGCTCCAGACCACAACACTTGTAGGCCTGTAGGCCTACTTCACAAAATGAACTCACTTCATTTCTAGGCCAGATTTAGCAAGAGGTGGCTAACCGGTCCAGGCTGTAGATTTGATATCTAAACTCTGCTCCACTTCTCTTCCCCGTAGGAGGTGTGAGTTCCCGTCGTAGCCGCGGCGATGAGCTGGGGCGTGCTGTACGCCCAGCTGGGCGGAGTCAACAAGCACTCCACCAGCCTGGGGAAGATCTGGCTGTCTGTGCTCTTCATCTTCCGCATCACCATCCTCGTCCTCGCCGCCGAGAGCGTGTGGGGCGACGAGCAGTCGGACTTCACCTGCAACACTCAGCAGCCGGGCTGCAAGAACGTCTGCTACGACCACTTCTTCCCCGTCTCCCACATCCGCCTGTGGTGCCTGCAGCTGATCTTCGTGTCCACGCCGGCGCTGCTGGTGGCCATGCACGTGGCATACCGCAAGCGGGGCGACAAGCGCAGCATGCTGGCGTCCAACGGGGCGGAGAAGACCACGGAGCTGGAGCTGGAGACGCTGAAGCGCCGCCGGCTGCCCATCACCGGCCCGCTGTGGTGGACCTACACCTGCAGCCTGTTCTTCAGGCTGCTGTTCGAGGGCGGCTTCATGTACGCCCTCTACTACATCTACAACGGCTTCCAGATGCCCCGGCTGGTCAAGTGCGAGCAGTGGCCGTGCCCCAACAAGGTGGACTGCTTCATCTCGCGGCCCACCGAGAAGACCATCTTCACCATCTTCATGGTGTCGTCGTCGGCCATCTGCATGCTGCTGAACGTGGCGGAGCTGGCCTACCTGGTGGCCAAGGCCCTGATACGCTGCTCCAACCGCACGGCACGCAGGAACCTGTCCTACGTCCACCATGACGGGGGGACCGCGCGGGACAAAGCCCTGCTGGAGAACAAGAAGAACGAGATAATGATGTCGCCCTGCACGGACTCCTGCAACAAGAGTGCCTGAGGTGGAGGAGCGGCCTGACGGGGGATTGAGAGGCGGAGCTAGAGATGGTGGATGGAGACGGAGACGGAGATGGAGAGGTAACGGTCGTCTTAGGTTTGGTGGACTCCATGAAGAAGCGAGACATGAAGAAGCGAGACATGAAGAAGCGAGACATGAAGAAGCGAGACATGAAGTAGCGAGCGGACAGTGGTGGACTTTGACCAAACCATTTGTATTCTGTAGAGAATTAATCGAACAAAGTAGACCATAAGTGTCGTTGTTGAAATATTTTGATGTCACGGTTTTTAAGATTTGTATCCCCCAAAAGACTGATTGTTTGTTTATTTGTATTTATTGTGGACGTTTGTCGCTTGAATGATTGAATGGGGGAGCTCTGTTTCAACAGTTGAACAGCAGAAGAGCTGGTCTACAGCGACACCTTGTGGTGTACAGGCGGGCGCCTGTAAGAACACGTTTATTATAAAACAAGGAAGAATTGACACGTTTTAAGGGGGGAAACGACTCAAGTGCCTTCATTAACGCTTTTATGTTATGTCTGGCACAAAATGTGTTAAAGCGACGCACAGTTTCAAGGTTGACCAAAAGTAATCCTGCTGTTTTATCACTGTGACAAAATGATGTAGTAGCCTCCAGAGACTGACTTCGGGCCGACGGTTTACGAGGGAAGGTGCACACGTTCATGTAGTTTACTTGACAGTGATATGAGACTGACAGGGGGTAGCCTACCGTTGTTCTTTTGGAGGGGGGGGGGGGGGGGGGGGGGTTTA
>OOFB01021484.1:7976-26475 GCA_900323305.1 Trachyrincus murrayi
GTGTTCATGGTGGGGGGGGGGGGGGGGGGGGGGGGGGGGGGGGGATACATATACACATGTACACCCAATATTCTGGGGATACATTTTTTGTTATGTTCACGTCTTCAGAATCTTCAGAAATGTCTCACATTTTGGACAACTTTTCGGGGTTCTAGGTGTTGGAGTTTGTCCAAGCCCTAGTGAGGGGGTCTGGAGCTTGTCTAATTAGCCTGTGGAGCCCATTGAGATTGTAATTGAGATGAAAGTCTGCACAAGTAAACTTTTTCTCAGCAGTTTCTCCTGTTCTGCTGTTGGGAGTCATAGCAACACTGAGCTGGGACCTTCTGTGGTTCAGAGCTGTGTGTGCGTGTTCTCACCTCCTTTTCAACTGTGACACATCTGACCTGTGACAAACTGTGTTATCTCTGTCTTATCTGTGAAGCTGGTACTCTCCTCTTCTTCACCTCTCCAGTTGCTCTTTTGGTGTCTCGTCCGTCTGTCGCCCTCCTCATCTCCTCTGGTCTCTCCTCTGTTCTCGTTTCCTCTCTCCTGTCCTGGTCATAAAAAGGATGCAATCACCATATGCCAACCAAAATCCAACCAAATCTGATGATTAGATCATAAACACATTCATCAATTTATTTCACACATAGACTTAACCAATTATTTGAACACACCAACCAATATCAGATTATACAAAAGCAAACCATTATGCACTATTTCATCCCATAGGGGCTAAATAGTCATCAATGCTCATTGTTCTATGTGGGCTGACAGTCACAGAACACAGCAACCCGATTGGATGCCAGCTACAGGCCAGTATTCAATGCAGCAACAGATGTACATCAATCATCATTCTATTGCTATGTATTACTTACTGCAGTTTAATGAGTGGATTCTGTGCCCTCTCCATCTGATGACATCTGTCTTCACGGCCTCATCCCTTCCTCTGTTGTGCTCTTGTTGCTCTCTCTCTCTCTCTCTCTCTCTCTCGTATTGTATCCGTTAACATTGTTGGTCTCTGTGACTTCTCTGTATTTTTCCACTTCAGACCACTCCTTTATCATCTGTTGGTGTCTCTGTCCTTTCATGTCATGCCTTTCCATCCCCAAAATATTTATTCTTCTGTTGTGCTGTATCTCCCCTCCTCTCCTGGCCACCTGTAAGATCTCCTTCAAGGACCTTGATCACACTCTGAATATCATGGAAGGCGTCTGGCCCATTCCTGCACAAAAAGCCAAGACCTCTTCCGGGACTAGTTGGATGTTGTAGACAGTAGTCCACTATAGACCTACTGTCTATAGTGGGCAAAACATACACATTTGTGTCAAGTAAATCATACGTCAGAAACACAGATTTGTGTAAATGTGAGTTGGAAGCAACTGACATATAGTGTTTCAAGTCTATATTATATGTGTTGTGTTTATGTTTGCATATCTTCTTGTTTGTCTTACTGTGAGCAATCGACAACACAGAGAAAATAAGCACATTTTCGCGAGAGACGGACGGAAGAGGTGACCAACCGTGTGATCCGCTGCACTCTGTTCTGTTGGTCTATCTCTGCGTTCATCCTGTTTGTGTGTCTATCCATGCGTCTCTCTTTCAATCATTTTCCCACCAGCCAGCCAGTGTCCTATTGCGGTGCTCTTCAACATGTGAGAATTTATTCTTGAAATAGACAAATGTAATAATCGAAAAAATTATAGAAAAAGGCGGACTTTTTCTTTCCACTGTTTCCCGCTGGCCACGGCCTGCTTGCAGTAATAATTGTGGATAAAGGAGGCGCTGGCACTCTTTGCTCAGCCACTGCATGTGTATTTATCAATTTTTTACCGTTTGCATATATGAGGTGGTCCGCGAAAAGGTCTTGATGACAATTTAGTGGTCCACCTAAAGTCAAAGGCTGGGAATCACTGTCCTATTGCATTGTAGTGTATGCCCAACCAAGCCCACACCAAAGTCAAGGACATACATAAAATCAGTGCGGTGTCTGGGATACAGATACCATGCCTCAGTGTCGCTACGCGCCCAGAACACGCACGCCGGCGTGGATACAGAATTGCACACAGACGCGACTTCAAACGTAGGCCCACTCCGGTGTTCAGAGTTATGTGTTTTGACAGCTGTGACGCTGGTTCAATCGCTGTGTGTAGGACGCGTTAACACACACGGACCCCTGCATGATTTATCCTGTCATCCGTTATCCACGTGTTGTTATCTTTTGTGTTAAAATGTGAGTGGAAATATAAGCTAAAAATATATTACGACAAAATATATATAACCATGTGTCTATCTGACAAAAACTATGGTTCTCAGAATTTCCGGAAAAAAAAGTTGAAATCAAAAAAACTACAAAGGTTGGATTTAGATATGACAAACAACAAAATATGTGTCACGTTTTGTTTGTAATTAAGGGGAATATAACATAACAGAAAATATACTTTTTACCCTTTCAAGAGAAAAATCCATCGCGTTGCACGAATGATTCTCTGCTTGCCAAGACCCGTCGCAGTAAACACGATATGCTATCGCTACACAATGTAATTGTTTGTGCCGAGCCGCTGTAGTTTGAACACGTGAAGATGTGAAGTCCAGATAGCCAGGGCAGGGAGGTAGTATATTTACACGACATAAAGAAAGTCTTGGGTGTTTTCTCCAGATGCCCTTGGATCCTACTTCATGTCCAGCTCATCTTCGTGTGTATGCTATTGGTTACCTCCCGAGCACATCCTCTAGTAAAATTGTAAAACGCTGGAGTGGAACAGCTAAATTAAAATGTGATATGTCATACATAAATGTGTATTATTACGTACATATTATTATTGTTATTATGATATATTTTGATAATTTTTTTTAGTTTTGGGGAAAACTAGAAAGAAAATATTTGATAGTGAAAAACAGTATATGCAAATATCCGAGCGGTCATCATATATCATTAATCATACATTATATAGCATCTATAATGTATCATGCCACACACACACACACACACACACACACACACACACACACACACACACACACACACACACACACACACACACAGCTTTTCACATGAGGACCAAAGGCTTACCACACACATCAGTTGACAGAAAAAGACAGACCAATCACGCAGGGACAAAGAACAGGTCATCAAGACTAATGTCTGCATTGATTGGTCGATGAGACTGGATAGACTGTGATGCCTGGTGACAGGAAGATATGGAGGGGAAAACACACCGATGAGTAAAAACCACACAGATAGACAGGGCTGGACAGATAGACAGACAGACAGAGGGAGGCAGGGGAGCCACAGAGATAAATAGAGACAGACAGACAGGCGGACGTACCAGTCAACCAGATAGACAGGATATGACACGTCACTCACACTGACAATTTTATTACCATCACCCAGAGCGAGAAATAAATATTCTAGTGGCAAGCTCAAAATAAGTCTTATCGTAATTCCATTTGGATATTGTTTTGGCTCATGCAAATAGTAGCCTTTTGCATATATGAATGAATGAAAGGAGTTACTAAATACAACAGAACATAATTTTGGCTAAATGCATAATTTCTGTCATGAAAAACAAGTTCCTATTAGTGTTTAGTGAAAGATGCATGTAATTATTTAAGGCAGTTAAGGTGCACATGATTGACAGTATATGCTACATTATTTAAACTATAGTCACGTATGTATAATGGTCAGTAGTTGTGTAAAGTGTCCAGTGGAGTCCCACGTGCGGGCGTTAGGTTAAGTCCAGAATGTGAGTTCAGGTACATAAGATAGTGATGAGGTCCTTCTGGGTGGGTTATGTGGATGAATGGATTTCATATGAAAAGTGCTCGTCACCACTTGTTTATCTCAGATTCAGATTCTACTTCTTTAGTCCCGAGGGAAATTGTCACAAATATTAATACATTTATGTATTAATATAGTATCAATGAATATTAATACATGAATGTATTAATATAGTTAATACATTAATGTTAATACATAATATAGTTAATACACAAATTATCAATAAACTATAGCAAAATAAATATAACAATATTTATTGTAGGACACCATAGCTACTCCTAACAATCTGATAGCATTTAATTTCAGTGCTAAATGTTAATCGCTCATGCCTGGTCGAGCCCATATTTACTTGCAAATTAAAATATTTACTGACACACGCATACACGCACACACATGCACGCAGGCACACCGACCTGCTTTAACTCTTATCAAAGATTGTCCAGAGGGGACAAACATTTGCAAAGTTGCAGGTTTCTAAACCCTGGAGAGTGTGTGTGTGTGTGTGTGTGTGTGTGTGAGAGAGAGCGAATGTCCTGTGGAATCACTGCATCAAAGGAAGATAACAGGAAAGAGAAAGAAAAGGTAGTCCCAGATTGTGTGTGTTTCTGAGTGTGTTTGTGTCAGTGTGTGTACATGTGTTTGTGAGCGTGTGCATGCACACTCGTGAACACCTGTGAAAAAATATCTTGTTTGCTCGATGATTAAGTGTCTTACCTGACAGGTGTGTGCTGCGTACGCGTGTTCTCACCTGTCCTTGCGGCCGTTGCGAGGAGAGACCAGAGGCGTTGTTAGGATCTTGAGACATAGGGCTCTTAGCCCAGCCCAGAAATCTTTCGAATTTCATCCGATAATTTTCAAGTTATTTGACAGTTGTTGGATATTAATCCAGACAAAGGTATCCAAGTATGTAACCCTGATAGATATAGTCAAGTATATAACCAGATACTATTCCTGATGAATGTAATTCAAGCACATAACTATATATTAAACCTTATAAATGTATTCAAGTATATAATCATATAAAAATGCATTATTTGATCTTAAGAATACTGAAAAACAAGTTATATCAAGGAATAGGCCACTTTCAATAATTTTCTCACAGGAAAGTGGCTTTGAGAAGAAGGCCCCCTGACAAGGCCACAGGTGTCTTATCTAAAAATGAGACGCCAACACAGACAGAGTGGCATGGGAAGAAAAGGAGACAGGCAGTAGCTTCATGAACTAACTCGGTTGTTGTATTGCACAATAAACCTATTTTCTTCAACTTTCATCCACCGTGTTCGACTTCGATTCATTTTAATAGTCTTTTATTCAATTTAATATTTAAAGTTATAAAGTTCTCCTCTTCAACAAATCTTTGACACAGTAACATGAATACAAGATGTGATACTGCTCTACCAAAAGGTTCCAGTCAGGTGCGTAGGCTGGCTTTCACAACATGAAATCAAAATATACTAAATGGGGTTCAGCAGCAGGATTAAAACCCTAAGAAAAATTAGGGCCTTGACGTTGATGAAGCAGTCATATTCTAGCTTGTATTTGCCAATGCTTTGTTCAATTTTTAAAATTGACCAACCCATGTCTCATAGCTTCTGCTTCTACTGTGTGGCAAGGTCTCCTTCTGAACTGTGACACATCTGAACTGTGACAAACTGTGTTAACTCGGTGTCTTATCGGTCTAGCTGATACTCTCCTCTTCCTCACCTCTCCGGTTGCTCTTTTGGTGTCTCATCCGTCTGTCGCTCTCCTCATCTCCTCTGTTCTCTTCTCCTCTCTCCTGTCCTGTCATAAAATGGACGCAATCAGCATATGCCAACCAACATGTTCAGTGTGTGTTGTTGGTGGCTGGTTTAAGCAGCCTCACCTGGTCCTAGTCAGACTGATTAGACTCTGGGGCTGCTGGGTGAGGCTGCACACCTGTGGTGCATTGGCCAATCAAGGCCCACAGGTTAAACCAGCCACCACACACACACTCAGGAGGAGCGCTAGCATGTCAGCACGTACCACCTGCTCTGCCTGTTCAAACCATCTAAAACTCTACAACAAACTGGTTTAACCATCATCTGCCTGTGTCCTACTATTGGAACGCCACTGTAGATGGCATGTGGCAGGGAAGACTGCCACACAACATCTAACCAAATCTCTCACTTTTTGATGTGATGAAAAGCAAACCATGAATGCACTATTCCATCCATAGGGGCTAAATAGTCATCAATGCTCATTGTTCCATATGGGCTGACAGTCACAGAACACAGCAACCCGATTGGATTCCAGCTACAGGCCAATATTCATCAGTCATCATTCTATTGCTATTTATTACTTACTGCAGTGTAATGAGTGGATTCTGTTCTCTCTCCATCTGATGACATCTGTCTTCACGGCCTCATCCCTTCCTCTGATGTGCTCTTGTTGCTCGCTCTCTCTCTCTCTCTCTCTCTCGCGCTCTCGCTCTCTCTCTCTCTCTCTCTCTCTCGCTCTCTCTCTCGTATTGTATCCGTTAACATTGTTGGTCTCTGTGACTTCTCTGTATTTTTCCACTTCATACCACTCCTTTGTTATCTGTTGGTGTCTCTGCCCTTTCATGTCATGCCTTTCTATCCCCAAAATATTTATTCTTCTGTTGTGCTGTATCTCCCCTCCTCTCCTGGCCTTCGTACTGTTGTGTGCAAATATATTCTATTTTTTCTGGGGAGGAAGCCTCGGGGTCTGGTGTCTTGATGTCCGTTGGGCAAATGTGTCAGTCACTTTGTCATCATCAAGGCCTCCAACCCAACTCTCTGTCAATTGACAGCAGAGATCACTGATCCTCTCCTGGCCCGTGGTGCACCTGAGCCCAGTATGTAGTCTGTGAAGAGCACTAAATGCTCTCTCACAGCTGCAGCTACTGACCGGCATGGTAAGGGCCACCTGTAAGATCGCCTTCAAGGACCTTGATCACACTCTGAATATCATGGATGGCTTCTGGCCCATTCCTGCACAAAAAGCTTTTCGCTACCAAGACCTCTTCTGGGACTAGTTGGATGTTGTAATGCGAGGCTAGCTTCTCTAGTGACTGCATGTACAAGAGGTTTCAGGAGGTTTCAACCACTCTCCCAACACTGGTAAAACTATTCTCCAGCTCATTGGTCATTCGATCGATCTGACATGACCATCGGCTGTTTGATATTAAGGACCAGGTTTAGGTCATGTGCATAGCAATGCACATAGACAGCGTCTGGATGTTTTCACCCCTCGAACAGATCCCCTCATCATATGTTTGGGCCACAACTTCCAGGTCAGCAATGTTGTTGGACACAAGAACCCGCTCGACTGCATTTGTGATCGCTTTTCCCCCGTAGCCATCCAGTTTCTTCAAGCAAAGGAAACTTTCCTTGATGTCACCTTCTGGTGTAACATAACGCACACATACAGCGAGTTGTTTCGTGTGCCCATCCTTATTATCTGTGCCGTGACCACTGTCGAGCAACATCCGATTAATTCGTTTTGGGAAGAAGGCGAGAGGTATGTAGTATTTGAAGGAGTTTTGTATCTCTGCAGGAAAGGGTCAAACCTTTGTAGCAGCTGCATACATTCAAGGGAGTTCCCCTGGTTGGAGCTGTCATCCATTTCACTGTGGCCACGGAAAGAAGTGCCCCATTTGGCCAGAAAGGCAGAAAGGCAGAAACCAAAACAACACGGCAGAGATACTCCCTACTTTCACTGATTTCAGCTACACTAGCGGTTTGTAGCTGCTCAGCTATGTCACCATGGGCCTTGCTTGCTTTATAGCTCATCCATGCCACCATGGAGGCCTTGTGTGATGAAGTCTTCTCATGGTCCCTAAACAAATCCAGAGCCCTCTTCCAGTTGGTGTAGCCAGTAGAGGCTAGACCATCTTTGTTGTGCATTGCTGAGCAGTCTGCAGCAGAAGCAGAAGACAGAACTTTGACTGAATATTCGAGCCAGTTAAAAGTGTCATACCAGCTCCTCTGAAAGGACCTCCTCTGAAGGAAACTGGATATCTTTGACTTGCTTTGGACCTGTGTCTGTCCTCCCTCGTCTCTCCTCCCTGGCTCATCTGTGAAGTTTTAGCCCTCTACTTTTGTCTACACATAACAAAACGACTCTTATCAGCGGTCTTATTTGCTCTGTTTTACCTAGTTACCATATGTTTACCGTTTATGTTAGCATATTTTACTAATCACCCTCCTTTTACACTGTATTTTTGTTTTATTTTACTCTATTAGTCTGTATTTGATTTATTTCACGTGTCTAATTTAATCATCACCTTTTCTTTTACACCTTCCATTTCACTCTTGTTTTCCTCCTATAGGAAGTGTTTTGAGGTAAATGTAAATTGTATTAATAACCATAATAATAATAATAATAATCATTATAATAAATTATGATAATAAGTGGGAGTATATTTCACAGGAAAAAGTAAATAAAGGTACAGAGAAAGAAAGTGACAGTGAAATAATGACATTTTCCACAGAAGTGAATGAAGTTCGCCTGCGGCAGGACTAGTAGCGTCACGCTAATTTTCCTCGTATATAAATGGACACCCTAGTCCATTACGATCCCAAACCCTTGGCTTATCCCCGAGATCTTAATCACAGACGAGCATGGCCTCCAGCACCGAGGGCTTAGTGAACACGGTCCGATCAGTGGAGAGGAACTCTCAACAGATCTGATTGGGTCATCGCACGTGTGCCGTTTGTGTCGCGTCTGGAAGATCAGGATGCGGTTAATTAAACATATTAAATGCAAAGAAGCATGCGAGATTCATTGTGAAGTACAGATCGTCATGGTGATGCCCTTTATGGCACTTCTTAATTTGCTGCGAAGGCTTTTTAAAAAAATAGATACTACCTGTGTGTGTATGTGTGTGTGAGAGAGTGTGCGTGTGTGAAAGTGTATAAAGGAAAGAAAAAAATTGAGAAAAAGACTGGATTAATTTAATGCATAGTTTAACACGTTGAATGTAAAATATTATATAGTGTTAGTAACAAACATTTCCATTGTCTCTCGTCTCATCAATCTTACTGAGGTGAGATTGATGAGAAACCAAATTGGGGAAAAAAAGGGCAGAACTAAATATAATTCAAATAATGGCGAGACTACAGGTCGGCTCCACGGGCAGCACAGGTTCAACATCTGAAGGAGATTTGTTTCCATCCTGCTCATTGCTATGCATGCTCTCTGACCACGGACGGCCCCTTCATTATTCATCTGAATAAATTACCCAGAAGCCAGTGGAGTGGAGTCACGGCACGCCAGTTGGGGCTCGGCAACTTCAAAGGGCCAACCCCTCCAACCCCCCCACCCCCCCCGTCGGGGAGATCCTCCGGGCGGTTGGGGTCTTAACACCCGTAGCTCGGTATATATGTCTAAACCCTGGCGCTGGGTATATATGTCTCGCCCTTCACGTGTATGAATGGCAGGGGCCGTTATGCCAGGTGAGAAGAACAATACGGAACGGAGCTCCTCATTCAAATGAGGTCACGTGGCTTCGGCGAGCTTCAAAGCTTCAAATTAAATGAAAGGACGGTGAGGTGGAGGTGGGGCGATGAAACGCTTCCGGAGCGCTCGTATTTTTAAATGTTAGGGTAATGAGAAAATTTCCTTTACATGACCCCGCTGAAATTTGACAGCCAGTTAAGATTTGTGTTCTCCCGCACTTGACTTGATGTGTTGGATGTTAAACGCACAGCTTTCTTGTAAAAAGCGGCTGATACCGTCGGGCCGTGTTAAAATAATATGAGCCTCACTGTAAACTTGTCAAAGTTGTCATTAAAAAAATAAAACCTTTAAAAGAAAATCTGTCTGAACTGCTCCTGTAGACTCAGCTCTTTGGAGAATATCACAACATTTCAGTCTAATAGCTATGACTTAACCTGCTGTTCTTACGATTGATGTGGCGCTATTTTTGTGATGTTATTAATGTGCAATTGGTGTACAGACGTTTTTGCTTGTGGCAATGCTGACTCATTCACACAAAAACAAAACCTACCAAAACTAACCCTTGGTTTAGACTACCCATTCTGCAGTCATGTCTGGTTGCTTTGATTCCTACAGCGATCCTGCACTCGCATCTGGTTCAGTTTGACTCTATTGTGCAGCACTGACATTTTTATGCTTTGTTCTCAACTTGTAAGTCGCTCTGGACACGTCTGCTAGATCAATAAATGCAAACATTCGAATCAAACGTGAATGAATTCTGAGACTAATCTACATGATAGTATCATCTTGAGGACACGAATAGAGAGCAGATATCTAGTAGATTTTTTGTTGTTCTGCAAAATGACCATTTATGCATTTAGGCTTATAATAACAATACAGATTAAAACCCAGGGAGGGGGGCTTTTATTTTGTATAGATATCATACCCACTTGACCTTTCACAATTCAAATCTATTCAATTATTTTTGGGGGTTATTATTTCAATCAATCAAGCAGAAATGCATGAGAATGTTTTTTGTCATTGTGTTTTGACCTACCGAGAAGTGTGCTTTGGAATAATAACTTTGTGGGTCATTATTCTCGCCCTGGTCCCCCTGGATTCACCAGAGATAAATGTGCCTTATTACTGCTGTACAAATGCCAGTGCAGGTTTCTGCTGCTACTGCTGTAATTGGCACTTAGAGTTGGCGAGAACAATGGCAGACGTCAGTAACAATTAATGTGGGCTAATGCTGAGCTGGAGCCAGCCCCAGGTACTCATAAAGGGCTAATATGAGAATTTGAACAACCTAATGAGCATTGAATGACGTGATTAAAAAATAATTTGATTGATAATATATCATGTAAGGCAACGCTATTCGCATATGGTTAACTCGATTCCTAAAATTTATTTTATCATTTTATTTTCAAATCGAATCCATTGAAATTGTTGCTTTCTTTCAATAACAATGCTGTATTAGCACTGTGCCCTTATACAACCTAGTCATGTAGCGGAGGCCTTGACATTAAGTGTCTACAAGTAGGCTGTGGACATTGGGGTTCGAACCCAGATCCTTCCGGCTGGGAGCCACTAGACAATCCTGTCCGCCTGTACCCTATAATTAGGCTACATGTCTAGACCCCGAACCTCTTCAGACAAAAGACTAAACAAAAAAACATTCACCAGTTGAGATCTCACTCATTAGCGTCATGCTTCCCAATGGTGACGCCCATGGCCGTCCGTTCTGCACACGCAAGAAGGACAACGAGAGAAGAAGAATAGCGTCCATCCAAGTGCAGGCCAGCACAAGGCTCCTTGTAGACCGTGTAGACATGGCTGGCAGATCATCTGCCATGCGGGGCCAATGGGTGGGGAAGGGGGGGTGTCTGGGCGTGTAACGTGATTTAGATGAGTTTCTCGAGCTGCTGGTGTGTCACCGCTGTCTCGCCACCGCCACCCCTCCCAGCACGCCACAGACAGTCCCTCATTACACACCCTGCCACCGTCATCAGCCTCCACGCCGTGCCAGCGTCGCCACGCCAACCGGCGTGACATGCTCTGACACCGGGACGCAGAGCTCCCTGTCCTGTGAGCTGATGATGGGGGGGGGGGGATATAAAACTTGAGATTCCTCCAGATGATGGGAGAAAGTGTGGGGTACGGACGAGTCACATCCGTGAATAGATGGAGTGACGTGGTTCTTTTCCGATGGTTTGACTGCCAATTAAGACACGATATGTATGCCTGTGTTAACGGTGTAAAAATGGAAGCGCCTGTTTCGATGGTTTGTCTTGGCTGCCTTTGGTTCTCGAGTTGGTTTTGACTGCTGATATTATTCTGACATCCTGACATCGTTACACACCACTTTGGTCCTCAACCACTGATTTAGTCACACCAGTAATGGCTTATGTGTCAGGTGACGGATCCAAATTTCTGTGTGGGAGAATTCTAACGTGTGATGCAATGCAGTTGAGGATATTCAAGTACTCTTTCGCCTACCCGTGTTGTATCGTTCATGTCCAAATGTATTCAAATGAATCAGAATGTGATGAAAGTAAATACTAAACTTTTGCATGTTGCTTTTCAAATGTGACGCTAACATTGTTAACTTTTTGCAGTGTAGATATGGAGAACAGCAATAGTCATTTATGCCTTTTTGTCATGAACCTACATACTTGCAAAATAGGTTTAAAAACAACAAAAACTTTCTGTTAAAGGTAAAATATTAATATTACACAACTGCCACAACAACAGAGTGTTTTGTCACCGCGTGCCTGAATATTATATGACACCATTCACTTTAGATTCGGGCGCTTGGGCAGTGGAAGTTAGCCAAGCATATAAAGTGCTAACGCCCTCATATCCAGGGACATTTACACCTAACCTTGTAATTGGATTCACGTAAGTACATATACTGTCACGTTTACACCTTATTCTGGCGACCCTGAAGACCACTTAGCATATATGAGTTCTTGTTAGTTTTTATAAGGCACTTGTTTATCGAAAATACCCAAGATTTATCTCTGATAGTGTGTATTGAGTAGCAGATTGCTAAACTTTTCATCGTGGATTTGAAATGTTTGTGTTTGTACCAGTGTAATGCTAGCAGTAGACCTACGGTGAAATGAATACAATTTATATTTCTCTGACCTGAATCAAATCAAAGGGAAGAGGCTGGAGACAAGTGGAGAACTCATCAAAGACATGAAAAGAGACCAAATCTTCAAGTACAAAAAGGATTTGGCCAAAACAGGACTTTGAACATTTGAAACAAGGGCACACGTTTTTTTTTTGTGCTTTTTTTTATGTCCTTGTGGTTTTTCCTACTTAAGTCTTAATCAGGAAGGGCTACTATCTCCTCGAACCAATTATTTGATTAGAAAGAAAGACTGTTCATAATCATTCAGGCTGGGTCATTATGAGTAGGAGAGGACAATACAATCCTAGGAATCTCGAAAATATGACAAGGTTAGCCTCGCTAAAATGTCTGCGTAATCAAAGCCCATCTATAAATAATTATGAACTCAAAGACACGGCTATAAGTACATAGAGGCCCAGTCAGACACGCATGCATGTGCATTGTGCTACCCCCATCCCACTGGTGATGCTGGAATTTAAAAGCAAGTCGTTACACAAAGTTGAAGCCCACTAAAAACAGGTTTCGCCCATTCCCTAACTTGAACTGAAGTTAGGGAATATATTTTTTATACGACAGAGATGCTGCAAATAAGAAGGGAGAACGACCAGGAGACGCATTCTCTTCTGGGTGGAGAGAGAGAGAAAGACATTGCACATAATTATAGAGGGAGAAAAATGTGAATCTCAAGAGGACGTGTGCTCGTTGATCCGATCACACCTAGATGGCTAGACAGGTGTAATGCTTCCAATATTCACTCAAGATACAACACACATTCATATATCAGATCAGAACAAAACACATTTTACACACTTTATGCTTTTATGGCATGAAATGCTCCTGAAACCAATTATTTCACTATCTCACTCCCCTTAGTGAGATAGTGAAATAATTAGTTCAGTCATGTTTTCACATATTACGTAATGCCTAGAGACACACGAGGACGCCCAACCCCTCCCTGCTCTTTAATGACCTGTATCTGAGTTCACTGGAAGTCGTTTTTAATAAAAGCGTATTATAAATAGCAAAGAGCATGTTTCAGTGGGTAACCAAAACCCAATAACAACTGGTCATTGGGAACATATGTTCTTGCTCGGTATGACAGACATATAGGATATACAATATAGGAGTTCTATATTAATAATGATGCTAAATGATAATAGTATATTAGTTAAATGGAAAACATTTCTGGCTTGGTTTGTCGATGAAGGGGTTTTTGAGCTGTGCTGATGGGGCTGTGGGGGTACACATGAGAAAAAAAGTTAGGTTATATATTATTATTATTATTATATATATTAGGTAATGTAAGTGTAATGTAAGACAAAAGACCATAACAAAGGGATGTATTTTATCAAGTTAATGTTTGTCTGAGCTGCTGTGCTTTGTGGTGCAACGCTCCCATATCTCGCTCGTCATTCCACCGGAGTCGGCCATTTTGCTGTTACACCTTCGATTTGTGAAATAGAAAAAACTGCCCAGCTCCATTTGCATTTGACTGTGAAGTACAAGCGTAAGAGACGACTACAACGCAAATACTGCCATCCTACTAGACCTCGATTAAGCCGTCGTGTTTCTCTGCAGTACAAATAGAAAAGGGTGACTGAACACAGACACGTTATGGACTTCAAGCTCTCCACGTAACAAGTCGCTCACAATATGATGCAAGTGGAAAGCAACAGTTTTACAAAGTGTTTGGATTCCAGGACAAGCAGGTTGTGTGCTTGCCACCTGGATATCATATCTCGTTTCTATTCTGTGCTTTGATTGTTTTCTGTCTCACTTGTAATTCACGTTGGCTACGAGTAGGGCTGCCGCTCTCGATTCTTTTTCTGTCGATTAATCTATTGATTATTTTATAGATTAGTCGATTCATCTAAACGGTTCATTTTCATCCAAAACCCTTAATTCAGATAGCTTTGTCTTTGACCGAGAGCAAGAGATATAGTAATATTCCCTATTTTCCTTTAACTTAACTTAATTAACTTAATTATATTGATCACAATTATTCAAACGTTATATTCAGTATATGACATTACCTACACAAAGATTATGCTGAAATACATTAAATAATTAGATGAGGTATATATCCCAACGACCTCTTTTTGTAGGTGATATTGAAGTAACACATTTATTATAATAAATTGAATTGAACGAATTGCGTTTTAAAACATGAGTCCATCGATGGCGTCGTTGCATTTTCAGCAACAAAGTCATCGATGACATCAATGAATGGCGGCAGCCCAAGTCAAGTCATTTAAATGTGAGGTAGTAACTGCCTGTAAAGGATTTCTGTCTTCATTGTTGAAACACACTATTACTATTACTGAATGTTGCTTTAGTCCCTGCTCCCATGATACGCAGGCTTACAGCCATCCCGATGAGGATGGAAATGTACAGTATAGTATATGTACTGTAGTATCCTACACGTAGTGGAAATGTACAGTACAGTATATGTACTGTAGTATCCTACACGTAGTGGAAATGTATGGTTGACCCGACACATTTAATTATACTCACCATGCTAAACACTTGGTTAACTGTTTAAGATGAATATTATGTTGCGGCTGAAGAGAGTCCAGGATAGTGTAATGGCTCGGGTGTTTGACTCCCAGCCAAAGGTCTTGGGCTCGATTCCTACTGTCCACAACCTATTACTAAGTATAGTAACCGACCTGCTCCATAATGACACGTATTTCGAAATCCAATCTCGTCATTTTATACAGACACAAAAATGAATCAATTTCACCTGGCCACAAAACGTATTGTGTACATAGAGTAGTACATATTGTGTGTTTGCCTCATCTTTCTAATATTAGCAGAACTACTTTAAACGAAGGCACCATCTGTCCAACGGTATAGCTGTTCTTTCAAAGTCCTTCTTCCTCCTTCAGAAGGAAGTGACACGTTCCCATTCTGATCACGGCCTTTAGATCCGCACCTCAATAAAACCAATTAATTGTCATGCAAATGTTTGCATGTCTGCGTGGCTCCTGCCGTCTGTGTGTTTGTGGAGGTGTCCGGAGGCATTAGGGACAGCAGGAGAAAATGAAAGGAGAAAGACACAAAATGCAAGGGGGAACTCTACCATTACCGAGGTGTCGCAAAGGGAATGACAAAAACACATGTCAACTGAAGGTTGGGTGTTTGTGTTGTTTTCCAGTTTCTGTCAGTCTAATGACATGGTTATTCATGCAACCATGAACACACACACACACTCACACACACACACACACTGCTCAAACTGGTGTTTAACTGGTGGGGGGGTACATATTCTTCACAGACGGGGAAAAACAAAACAAGTAAAAATAACAACAGAAACCCGTAGAACATGGCCTCATTCTGCAGATATTTTCCTTCTAATTTGATCTGTCCATCTTCCTCTTCTTCTTCCTCATCCTCCTCCTCCTCCTCCTCCACCCACTCCTCCTCCTCCTTGTTGTGATGCAACGCTTGACCAGAGAGTGGTGACAGGCAAGTGGAGAGGTAAATCCTCCGAGAGCCCTGCACTACATGCTCCAGCCAATCAGAGGAGGGCTATCATCAGAGAAGAGTTTATGTCTCGGCGTGCTCACAGCAAATTAAACAAACAGCCGCAAAAGTGGCGTCCATTTAAAACGGAGTGGACTTTGTGTGTGTGCGTGCGTGTGCGTGTGTGTGTGTGTGTGTGTGTGTGCCCTCACTCTCCATGGCGATGTTAATGCCACACCCTCAGTTGACCCCGGTGCAGGGTTTCAATGACAGAACAGATGAGGAAAAGTTGTATTAAAATAAATATCACAAAATTTCCTGTCTGGGATTAATAAAGTATACCATCTTGTCTTGTCTAATCTTATTTTACGAAGCACAGTGACTGGGTTTCATTTTTTTAAGGAGCTTGCCGGGAGTCTTTGATAGCCCCGGTCCCCTGGGTGCCGGGCTGCCGTCTCGCCTGAGAACAGGAAACGGAGACACAACAGCCGGCACGCTGTAGCTCCTATTGGTTGGAACCAATCTGTCTCCATTCTGTCCTTCCATCTCTACCACCGTCTCTAAGCTCTCTCTCTCTCTCTCTCTCTCTGTCTGTGTAGTGCTCCCTCTATATTCCTTTCTCCCCATCTTGAATCCTCAGAAGACTGTTGTTACAAACCACCCCGTAGCGTCTGGACATTTTTTCTCATTTACCACACTGCACATTTGAGCTTGTTTTCATGGAATATGAGTGAACTACATCATAAAATGTATTTATGTTAAAAGGTTGGTTACACTGGTACATGATATATATATATTATCTTGCTTGCTGCCCAGAGGAAGTTTATGAGTTTAAACAAAGGGAAAGAAGATGACCTGGAGAAGTGAAAGGACCTTCAATCTTCTCCCTCCCCCGTCTGCTGCCCCCCCTCGTCTCCCCGTCTCCCCCCTCTGTTTGTGAGCTTGGTTTCACATCGCCTCACAGTGGCACCACAGCTCTCTGCAGAGTTACTCTGGAGGAGGGGAGCTGCTCAGTACTCTGTTTCCGGCAGTCAGACATGTTCGGGGGGGGGGCTGGTAGCTGGCTGCCAGGCCGTGGGCCCCTGAGAGCACATTGTCCAGATGCTTCTCCCCTGAACCAAGAGCTCTCCCTGTCAGGGGGATGTTTCTGCTCTCATTTCACTCCGCTAAGTGTGCCGCTGTCTATTTGTGTTGATTTTTTTTTGCGCTCACTTCGTCGGCTGGCCTGATATAGAAACAGGCACAAACAGTCTTCAAACTCACGGGCACACAGAACTCAGAACTCAGAACAGGCGGTGTGGAAGTCTCGTCCTCAACTCATAGGAGCTGCATTTAGAAATGACTATTCAACACGTTGGAGATAAAACTACCGCTGCAGCTCAGACTATAAGACCAACATGCATCCATGCTTCCTCCCTATGTTCCTGCCTTCTATCGTCTCCTCTTCTTCATCTCTCCATTGACAAATACCCCGTGGTAGTTTTACATTAGTGAATACGGTGTCCACACTCTAATCCCTGACTCACGGCTGTCTCTATCTATCAGACAAAGGTGAAGAAAAGACATCCTGCTCCTTCCGTTCCTCTCTCTCTCTCCACCCAAGATTTTTTCCCCCGTCTCTTGTCCGTGTCATAAATATTCAGCACATCGGCAGGTAATTTACACACAATCTGCTATTGCATCAGCTGGACACCTAGACACACGCAGAAACTGTCTCTCTCTTTTCCGTCCTAATTAATTTTCCTCATACATTCTCATTCTAGTCTTTTTCTCGTTTTTATTTTTATTTTGCATGTCTGCCGGTCTCCCTGACCATGTGCCGTTGAGTTACTCATTTGAGCAGAAAACCGATGTCAGAGTGTGACATCAGTGTGACATTGATACGATTTGGGATGATAGAAGAATAGGTGCTGATTGATAACTTCGATAAATAGACAGTGAAAGAGAGGGTGAAAGAGAGGCAGACGCAGCGGGAGAGAAAGGAGGCAGCGGGAACTCGCAGAGAGTGTGGTAGAGGTTGGAAAGTATAATGAGAGTTGCTGGACTCCAACTTTGGGCCGTTGTTTGGTCTGCTGGTCACAGGCAGGACATTTACTCTGCGTGTCCAACACATAAATCATGTCTCACGGCTGGACGAACAGACACTGCCAGCAATCCAACTCAAAGATATTCACACAGTGCCCACTTCATGCGCCACACACACACACACACACACACACACACACACACACACACACACACACACACACACGCACACCAGGAAAGAGGCATGGTCACTAGTTCAGTACCACTGACACACACACATGAACACACTCAATACAACACAAACTTTCGGTTGGATTGCCCCCAGTGTCCCAGTCTGTTGGTGCTCTCTCTGTCTTGCTTTGTGACTACCTCACCAACCATGTGTACTGTTCCCCTCTCCACTCTCTCTCTCCCTCGCTCTCTCTCTCTATCTCTCTCTCTCTTGCTCCCTCTCCCTCTCTCTCTCTCTCTCTCGCTCCCTCTCCCTCTCCCTCTCTCTCTCTCTCGCGCTCTCTCTCAATCCTTCCTTCTCTCTCACTTTCCTCTTTCACTCTCGCAAGCATTGTTGGATATCTTTTCCCTCCAAGATTGTTATGTGTATTCTCTCTCTCTCTCTCTCTCTCTCTCTCTCTCTCTCTCCCCCCCCCTCCCCCCCCCCTCTCTATCCTCCCCCCCTCCTCTTTTTTTCT
>OOFB01021492.1:1440-11688 GCA_900323305.1 Trachyrincus murrayi
CACACACACACACACACACACACACACACACACACAAATGCGCACACAGAGTCGACCTTGTCTACCTAGCGTATGCATATAGATACACACACACACACACACACACACACACACACACAACTAACCTTGACTCCCTGTCCCCTGGGTGCACGCATGGCTGGCCTTGTGTCCTGTTCAGCGGAAGGCCCCTGGCGGAGGTGAGGACGTCAAGGAATCTAAAGTGATACTAGCCACACCTCAAATGAGCCACTGTAACGCACGCACATCCCGTTACATTAGTTATTCATAAGTCTCAAGTAAAGTGAGTCATACGTCGAACGTAGTCTAAAGTTATTGGTCTACAGTTCTCTCTGAGTTGTTCAGGAAATATCAGGATCAAAAAGTTAATCAGGCAACACAGCGGCTGTGTGAACTTTAGTTTTAAACAAATCTCTCAAATGTTTCCTTTTGTCACACAAAGAACAAAGCGTACTATTACGGCTTTTGCAGTGCGATGTTTCGCCTGAGGCTGCGCTGACAAGTGGCTGCGTGAGGTTTATGTCCACAATAAGCTACTCCTCCGTAGACCGACAGCTAGCTGCTAGCTGCGTCGAGGGACAACATACTAAATTCAATAATGCGGAGAATGGAATGAAACCAAAAAGCAACAGTATATCACCTTTATAGGCACAAGTGTGGAAAGTACCCATCGTGCCCAAAGGATCCAAAATTATTTTGGATCATCAACTCTACATCCACCGGGAGACATAGTCTGCTTAAAACCCCCTCTGGCCAGGTCACCAAAGCCAGCAGCGCAACACAACTCTACAGCAACAAGATGGGCCTTAACATCACAACACACTCGCCAAGCTCCTGTTAATGCTTAAGTGCAATATTGCGGATAGATGTTTGCGTCAAGCAAGCCGCGACTACACCCAAACAAAACAAAGCATCTTCTGTCTTCAACTCTTATCCACATCATCATCATCATCATCACCACACGATGATGACATTTATTATTATTATCATCTGATCTGCGCATCATGTGACAGCTGGCAGACACTAGGTGTGTTATGATGACACATTAGCTCCGGTGGGAATATCCCCTTCCGTCACAATGCCCCGCAGGGCCGTCTCTCCGCGGGAAAACATACTGATGCTACATACCTAGCGGCGCATTGTTGAGTTAATGAGCTGTGAAGTGGAAAACCAAGTCGGCCGACTCACAGCAGCAGGAAGAGACTCCACACCTCCCTTTAGTATGAGTCCGATATAAGACACCCTCAGTTGCAACCCTATTGATATTCTAAGTTGATTACAGCATGCATTTTTCATGGACAGATGAATAATGCATTTTGATGATAGGAGAATCTGTACGTGGCTAAGTTGCCGTAGCATATTTTCTTCAGTGATATTCAGCGGCAGTGGTTTTGCGCTGCATGGTGATAGCATAATTGTTCAATTAGGTTACGAGGAAGCATCTGGCTTAGAAGAGCAGCATTTAGCAAGGACAAATCATTTGAGATTACGCCCTAGTGGTTAAAGCTAATGAGGGAATTACATGTTGGTGTTTATTCCTTCTATGGTCTTGCTTTATTATAACCAACTGAAACCTTTAAGTATGACAGCTAGCTCCGCCCCTTGGCGCAACCCCCTGTTGCAGGGGTTCTCAACCTTTTCTGACCTGCGACCCCATTTTAAGTCTTCCATTTTTAAGTGTGAAATTTCCCCCGACCCCATCTGCATGTCGGGCGACCCCACATAGGGTCACGACCCCAAGGTTGAGAAGCCATTGGCTGCGTCCGGAATCGCATACTAACATGCTATTTAGTACGCTAAAACAGTAGGTGAGATTTTTTTAGTATGTCCGAAACCTTAGTATGAAACCAATAGTTGAACATACTATTTCCGGGGTAATATTACTGTATGCATCACTGGACACTACGCCGGCATAAATATCCAAAGTCAAAGTCAAAGTGTTTTGTTGATCACATGCACAGTATAACACAGGGTCATTCTAAACAGTGAAATTCTTGTGACATGGCAAGCTCACAATACGAACAATCACAGAATAAGGGCACAAATAGCATAAAATATACGTAATAAAAATACAAATAAATAAACACTAGCAGCAATTCCAGAAAATATTAAGTATTATAAGTATAAAGCGGAGAAGTGCCGATGAATATGTACATTAAATTAGGAAATGACCAGGGCATATTTTGAAGTGATCAATATGATCAATAGGTTAGTGTTGCTGGTTGAGAAGCCTGATGGCTTGTGGGAAAAAACTGTTTGTGAGTCTGGTGGTCCATGCCAGAATGCTCCAGTAACGTCTACCAGACGGCAGCAGTGTGAATAGTCCAAAGCCTGGGTGGCTGAAGTCTTTTGTGATTCTCCGTGCTTTCCTAAGGCATCGTGTGTGGTAGATGCCTTTCACGGAGGGGAGATGGCAACCGATGATGCACTCCGCTGTCTTCACCACCCTCTGGAGGGCCTTACGGTCAGCAGCGGTGCAGCTGCCGTACCAGGCGGTAATGCAGCCAGAGAGGATGCTCTCAATGGTGCACCTGTAAAAGTTAGTGAGAGTTTTGGCAGACATGCCAAACTTATTGAGTCTCATCAGGAAGAATAGACGCTTTTAGGCAGTTTTTATCACCGAGTCCGCTTGCTTGGACCAGGTGAGGTCGTCTTTGATGAACACACAGAGGAACCTGAAGCAGGAGACTCTCTCCACCGCAGCTCCATCGATATGTATGGGGGCGTGACCCCCCCCCCCCCCTCTGCCGCTTCCTGAAGTCCACGATCATCTCCTTGGTCTTGCAGACGTTGAGAGAGAGGTTGTTGTCCTGGCACCATGTTGCCAAGTCACTGACCTCCTCTCTGTAGGGCAGGCGGTCTCATCATGCGTGACAGTCATCCCACAATGCAATGCAGTAGTGACGCCAACAAAATGGCGGATGTCAATAACGGTTATGCGTCTCGCTCCAACCAGCAAGGAGGCTCTCAGGAAGTGAGGTGATAACAACAGGCTGAGTAGTGCGTCCTAAAAGATACATATTACTGTTTATTCACTCAACAGAGTGTTGAACCATAGGACACATATTGGGTATGTAGTGGATAGTATGCTATTTTGGACGCAGCCATTGGCTCCTCGTCCTTAACCGTACCAGGTGTTTCTACTAACTCCCTGATTACTCCCATCACACCTCTCGGTATTAGTAGTTTGCCCTGTTAGTTAGTGTTGTCTGTTATCTTGTCTGCTGTTCGTTAAGATTTATTTGGTTAGCATAGCCTGTTTTCTACCTGCTTCTAGCCAAGACTGTTCCTTTGGAAAACCTTTTTCAGAGTTTCGGCTTTTGGCTCCAAGCTCTGAAGCATTTGCGTGTAGTACATTTTGTTGGCAGGCAGACAGAAGACCTAAATGAGTTAATTTTGATTCCAGCAGAGTATGGTGGATTCAAAGTGGTAGAATCAAACATTATCCAGATGAAAGTCAGCCAGGTAACAAGAACGGGCTGTGGAATATTGATATCACTTTCTCAAATCTTTCCCCTGCTCTTTGAGGTTATGTGCGTGTAAGTGCGTGTCTCCCTCACATCTTTCAAAGTGTCTCACTCATTCTCTCCCTTCTCCCTTCTCTGCTTTGTGCTCCTGCTCTCTGCCACTCTTTGTCCTCCATGTATCTTCTGTCTCACCCCCGCGTTGGTGTTCTCTCTGTGTCTACATACCAGCTGAGTGTCCATAGCCAGGAACGTGTTGGACCAGGTAGAACAAAACTGGAATCCATTATATGTTGATATATGGAACGAAATGTATTTTCAAACAATGCTTTCAATGCATTTTCACTCAACCCCAACCTCTATATGTGCTGGAAAAGATTGATTGATGAGAAGATCAACTTCCTGCCTTATTCTTGGCTTATCCCCCAGCTTTCGTGCACTACCGCACTGACTTGCACACACACACACACACACACACACACACACACGCACGCGTGTACGTACACACACACACACACACCAAGTTCTGGCGTGAACTGGATTGCTCTACTCTCGGTCTCTTGGGCTCACGTTGGCCCGGGTCAGATGTGGATGTGTTGTACTTCACTCTTAGCGTTGTATCAGCGCAATAGAACACCAGCTGAATTATACAGCAGTCTGCTGCTCGACACTGCATGCACTGCACTGCACTGCATTGTGCGGGGCCCTCAAATGCAGCCTCAGCAGTACGCTGGTGCATGCACTGATGCTGCAGCCCCCCCCGCCCCCCCCCTCCGTCTGACCTTGGGGACACAGGGGGATGGGGGGCGTAAATGGATGGGTGGGTGGGGGGGGGGGACTCAGATTGGAGGGAGAGTGGAAACATGAGCATGTGTACATAGTTTTCCATACGTCCACGGTGGCCTGCGCTGTGGCCGCATGTTCACTCTCAAGGGAGTTTGCATTGTTATCAATTGCCCTATCACTTTCTATTTGTTCTCTAAAATATTCGTCATTATTCATATGTTTAGTGTTACTGGTTTATCGTCATTATCAGTTCATTATTTTATTCATGTGATTCATTTCAAGCAGACATTGACCAGCCGTTGACCAGGGGCCAAATATCCACAGTGCCGTGTTGGTGTGGGACCAATGCAATGTACTTTTGATGTATTTTTTTTCTATATATTATATACATATGATCTCAGGTCTTTAGCCTCAATCTGCCTGACATCCAACCTGAGAGTCATCCAGGGAGACGAACAGCCTCACCTTGTTAATGCAGCGGCAGGCCAGGGAAAATAGAGACTAATCCCTAGGATCTGCAGTCGCTAGCACTCGGATGGCAATATTTAGTTGGGTTATGCCTCTCTCTCTCATTCTCTCTCTCTCTTTCATTCTTTATTGAAGTGGAGGGAGGCTACACACACACACACACACACTCACTCTCTCTCTCTCTCATTCTCTATTGAAGTGGAGGGTGCTTCAGGGAGGAACACATCTGTCAGCCGAGATGGTGCCAGCACTGCAGTGTGTGAGGGTTTGCTCTTTGTATGGAGAGTACTTTACGCAACCACTACACACACCCTTCCTGCACCTCTTAATAGGCCATTTAGTCAAAAATGCTTTCACCGTTTTTATCCCCACATATTCAGTCTAGATTAGGCTTCTGAATTTAAATCACCCTTCCGTCACTCTTGAACGCTGCAATCGAATCCATCGGTGAAGTAAACGAGAATGGAAAAACATAACAGAGACGATAACATTACATGTGCACACGAAAAAACAATTCCAATAAGTCACTCTTTTAGATTAAAAATAACTTTTAATCAGATTTCACAAAATTACGCGACACAATCCAATTCCGTTCACAATGGCGTGACATAATGACCGCCACAGGAACTAACGTTCGTCTTATGAAAGTGGAACCACCTCTCCCACCTTGATCGGTATCTAAGGTAAAGTATGTCACATACACAGCTCCCAGAGCGGTAAAAGTGTTGTTGTCTTGTCAGAAGACCCGACTGGAGGGCAACTCGACAGGTGCCGCACCACAGGTGGCGGAGCAGCAGGTGTGCAATATACTCTGCTCTCTTCTTCTTTCTTTCTTTCTTTCCTTCTTCTTCTTCGTCGTCTCTCGTCCATCCGATCCGTCTCTCCTCAGGCCGGCGTGCTGTGAGGACAGGTCGGGGATTGGTGGAAATGATCCGCAGCCTTTGCCGCATGCTGGACCGTGTGTAGGTGGTCGGTCATTAAGGCTATTCACAGCACAAGCATTTATTATTGGTTTTTTAACGGGGCCGTGTGATCAAACGTAAAAGAAAAACACTACGGATTTTAGACAGACACCTACACACACATATCTATGTATTTGATATTTATAAAAAACATTGTATTTGGAGTATATACTCTCCAAATATGCTGTTTTTGTCACAAGACCAACTTTGAACGTATAGCTGCTACAGTGTGTGTGTGTGTGTGTGTGTGTGTGTGTGAACTAAGGACCTATAAATACCTAAGCGGCTAAATTAAGTGTGTAGCATGCTCATTGGGCTGTGACTTCCTCTCTTACTCACCCAGCTTCTACCACATCTCCGGGGTATAGGAGGGTCATCCGCCTCCCCTCCCTCCCCAGAAGCACTCACACGTGTCCAGGGGCATTTGCTGCTAACACAAGGCTACTAATGAGGCCACCCCTTCCTCACCCTGGCACGTTATTACCTTCTACAATAGGTGACATGAGCATGTCTGAAAAGTTGCTCTCCAGCATGGCACCGCTGGGTTTAATCTGCAATATTGGCAGCCTAGCCTGTAGGCAAAATGGTTTCACAGAGGTGTCGTCGTAGGACAAACACAGGTGTTGCTGATAACTCATTATGGGTATATTGAGCAAGATGCCTGACCTTCCTCCTCCCTGCCAGACACCTGTCTCTAACCCCCCACTGTTCTTGAGAGGTTGATCAGGAAACGATTGAGGGGGGGGGGGGTTGTGATTAGCATTAAATGGCCCTTCTTTCATGTTAGTCCAACAATAGATCCTCCACAGACCAATTGGTCTGTGTGCCAATGTCACCCAGGTATCACTCCCTGCCTGTTGTTCAACCTAGAGAGGGTGTAGGATCTCACCCAGGTATCACTCCCTGCCTGTTGTTCAACCTAGAGAGGGTGTAGGATCTCACCCAGGTATCACACCCTGCCTGTTGGTCAACCTAGAGAGGGTGTAGGATCTCACCCAGGTATCACACCCTGCCTGTTGGTCAACCTAGAGAGGGTGTAGGATCTCACCCAGGTCTCACACCCCGCCTGTTGGTCAACCTAGAGAGGGTGTAGGCAGTTTGTGATTGGCTTTTTTAAATAACGGTAACCCAATAGGAAATACGGGGGTTACACCTTTTGTTTTGTATAACCCAGAGGACAGGTAATGATTGGAAGACCTCCGGTAGCCCCACCCTTGTCATGTGTTTTGTAATACCGTTGTACCTGAGAAATCAGACAGTGAGAGAATCCTAAGAAGCACTCCACTGGTTGTTGGGGTATCCTGCCCCGAATAAATGATTGAACGTTAACGTCTTCACTCAAAGGACAAAGGTACAAAGGACTTCGAAACTACACCTAGTATTTGAATCTCCTTCAACACCTCCCATACCTGCCCCTTAACGACATGCATCTGAATTGTACTTCAAGTGGCTTTGGATAAAATCTTCTTCCAAACGACTAAACAGTAAAAAGGGTAACAGACAATCCTTTGTGGCCCTGTTTCTTATCCACCAGAATGTGGTTGGGCTATCTATTTAAAAATAATATTAGCCATGTGTCCCTGGGGCGCGTAGCCTAGTCACTCTGTACTGGACGAGAAATGATAAAATATGCTAAATATAAAACATATGATAATTTAGATACATTCATATATGCGATGACATTTCAGTTAATTTAATAGTGAGTCACTGTGTAAATTTAACATCTGCTCAGCATCTGCTGCTGTTGGAGTGAGGTGAATTAGTTGGTTTGCTTATTTGCAGAAACCACGACCTCAGACTGTATAATGGAAAATATAAAAGTAAACAGTTCTAATTGTGTCTAATTGCTTTATCCTTGAATCTCTTTTTATGTTTGAATGTTGTATGTTTATGTTTGATTAGAAGAGGTTAGCCTATAATGTCAATACTGTTTCCACGTTGTTCTCAAACAACCTAATGACGATAAGCACGATAAGCTACACATTTTAGGAACCATTTAGCGTGATTAAAAAATACTCAAGTTTTTGATTGACAGCATAACCAGAACATTGATGTGTGGAATTGTACCCGCATAATAAGCAAAGAAATGATTGTATCTTTAATTGGCCAAGCAGAGAAAATAAATTGAAAACATTATGTTTTTATTATAGTGTTTTTTTTATAAACTCATAAACCCTCCCCTCACTGCACTATAAAATCATAACTTTTTGAGAAAGCTATTCCCGGTAGGGCTGCCAGAGCTAGTTTTGGGGCTCAGGTGTGAGCTCCAGAGCTGCTCCCAGTGGCAGGCTCCAGCTCTGTGTGATGCCTGAGGTGTGGTGAGCTGATGAAGGCTGACAGGTGGCACCACATGGGGAGGGACCAGGACACAAACTCCCAGGAGGAAGCTTGCTGAGACCCTGCACCCGGCGGCCCCTCTGACCAGCCCTGGGGTGGGGCCATCACCCGGCGGCCCCTCTGACCAGCCCTGGGGTGGGGCCATCCCGGTTCAACTCCTCATAGCACCGTGCCTTTTAATCACCTTTTTATGTGTATTTGATGTTGCGGTTTAATTGTGTGGTGTTAATGTATGTTATTGTGTTCATTGTTTTTGGGATGTGGATGTAATGCTGCTGTATTGGCCAGGTCTTACTCGCTATTGAGATGTTAGAGGCAGCTAATTCTTCATGTCAAGCTTACGATAAAAAGGACCAACAGTTGGGGAAAGTCTTTTCCTACCAGAAATGGGTTATGATGTGCAAAATAGAACTACGCCAATCCCATGACAAATGATGCAAATACACAGACCCATTTTGATTCCTTTTTTTATTTTCCATCAAAAGAAATGCACTGTTCAGCAAAGCTACTACATACAAATGGCCATACAATAGCAACTTCATTTTTTGTTTCTGTTTCAAGATTTTCAGTCAGTCCTGTTGTTGTGTAATATATATTCTTTTTTTTTTTTTTTCGAGGAATTTGCAGTTCAGATGCTGCAGTCTGCAAATAAATAAATAATTACTTAAATAAATAGATTCATACATACATAATAACAGATGCTGTTCTTTCCTTCCTTTCAAATGATCACCAGCCATAAATTAGACCTGGACAGCTCATTGGTGCTGCTTCAAGAAATCTACTGTAGTTACATACAATAAAGGGAAAAAACTGAGGTTTTGCATAGCTTTATTGTAATGTAGATACAGTATCGTAAGGCACTTCATGAATAATTTTAGGCATGTAACATCCTAGAAAATAAATAAACATCAGTTTTCGTCAGTTCATCTTAATACTCAATCTTCTCAATATAGGTGTTTTCACATGTCTTCCACACTCAAACCCACCACTCCCTCCAAGTCTCTTTTGGCATTAAGTCTCTGTTTTAAACATTCTCTAAATAACAAAAGTGGGTTCTTTGTGCATATTATGACTCACACATTGTCCCATAACCCCACACAACCCAGTGTTTCTCAAAAAGACCGACAAAAAAAATTGTGCAATGGTTTGGGATTATGTGGAGTAAAAGGCAACACGTTGTCAAAACCAAGGAATTCCAAAATAAAAGTCCAGGAAAGTCGGTGGTTGTTTTCCTCTTTCAGAGATTGGCACCGTACCCCAAGATGGCCAAGGTACGTTTGATATTGACGGAAAACTCTGAGGTCTGCGTTTTGTAGCGTATCTCCTCAAACCAATCCATAGCTTTTTAGTAGCAGCGTCACCGATGGGGTCGCTGCATTGTGGTGCGGTCCGGCGACAGTGTGTTCGTAGGACTACATGTCCCAGCAGCTTTACTATGGTCCGCTCTCTATCCGAGCTGGTCTTCGTACTGCTTGCGGAAGCAGTCTCCGGCTGGGAAGAAGTCCCAACAGCGCTCCTGATACATCTTCCACACATAGGACTCCTAAAGGCCAAACACACACACGCACACACACATATATATACAAACACACACATAGCCATGAGCGTGTACCCAATGCAAACACACAGTGTAGGCGATATAAAATAAGGTTGGAATTCCTTTGGCAGGTGTATTACCTGTCCCGTGTGCTCCGTCTCGTCCTTGTTGATAAGGTACATCAGGAAAAACCTGGTGTGACAAAAAGAAGGCCGATCAGATAAAGGCAAACGCACGAGGCACAGTGTTTCTTAATGAATGGCACGTCTTATTCTGAGACAAAAACCCCTGACCTGAACAATGATAAAATAGTTCAATGGAAAATGTTGGAAATTTGGAAACTTTCATTCAGGCACATATCGTCAATCCCTGACTTGAACCTGAACAAATTCTAACCGAGACATCACAGGCCTGGAAGGTTTACCCACTCAAGCGTCTGAACAGAGCAACGGGATCCTCTCCGGCAAACCACCTGTGGTTTCCCAGAAGCCGGTGGGGCCGATGGCAGCGAGCCATCGCACCTCCACGAGCCCCACGCCATGCCAACTCCAAATGAATATTACAACCCTACATGAAAATAAGATAATGAGCCCGGTCTTACACGCCCCCTCCCCCCCCCCCCCCCCCCCCCCCCCCCCCCCCAAAAAAAATTTTTTTCCCCCCCCCCCCCCACTGG
>OOFB01021511.1:0-20107 GCA_900323305.1 Trachyrincus murrayi
TGTGTGTGTGTGCACGTATGTGTATACATGTCTGTGTGTCTGTGTGTGTGTGTGTGTTCATGTCTGTGTGTCTGTGTCTGTGTGTGTGTGTGTGTGTGTGTGTGTGTGTGTGTGTGTGAGCGTGCGTGCGTGTGTGTTTCTCTATAGTAATAAAATAATAGAAGTGATGGGTATACCATTGATTGGAATCATCTCCTTCCAATGTGAATAATGAATCTCTCTCTCTCTCTCTCTCTCTCTCTCTCTCTCTCTTCTTTCCCTCTCTATCCCCCTCTCTCTCTCTCTCCTCCTTTCTCCCCCTCTCTCTCTCTCTCCTCTCTCTCTCTCCCCCTCTCTCTCTCTCTCCCTCTCTCTCCTTCTCTCTCTCTCTTCTTTCCCTCTCTCTCTCTCCCCCTCTCTCTCTCTCTCCCTCTCTCTCTCCCTCTCTCTCTCTCTCTCTCTCTCTCTCTCTCTCTCTCTCTCTCCACCTCCCCCTTGCTCATGAGTGTGCCGATATGCCTGTGAATATAATGGAGCCATTAGTTGAGTCTATTAATACGGGAGCCAGAGCTCAAGGCCTGAAGGCAAAAAAAATCTCCTAAACAGAAGCAAAATATGATTGACAGTATCAATAACAATTGCTTCTGTGTGGTTTGATTACAAAATATATGAATGGATATATAATTGTATATATTATGATAACCCTACCCCTGACACAATGGCCATTTTAAGCTATCAGGAACATTTAATGGGGGGTAAGGCCTCTGGCATCCTCTCCACATTCCTCCAGACAGAGAGACAAAGACGTTTTATTTTTTATTTTATTGCTTTAATGCACCATGAGGTCGTCCACGACGATGAAAGGTGCTATACAAATAGAATGTTGATGACCACACCCCTACAGTGCTGCTAATGGACAAACAGTACCTCATCTCCTACCACTGAGCGGTCTAAACAGCCCCCCCAACGCTCGACTGCAGGAACGGAGCCACGCCTAAAATAACCTATATTCATTCCCCCCTGCGTCATGCTAGCACCGTTTAAACTACACGATTTAGAGACACAGAAGAAGAGCGAGAGAGAGACAGAGAGAGAGACTGTAAAAAGAAACCTGATTAAAACAAATAAATGACTTGGGATTTTCGTTGCGTTTTTCCCTCGCTCATCGTGACGTCAGAGAGAGGCTGGCGGGTGTGTGCGGGCGTGCGCGTGTGCGTGATAGGGGTTCGGCCCACTCAAGCTCTTTCACCGCCGTGGCCTCCGCCCGCAGTGCACACAGCAGACCTCCTTATTTTCCTCCAACTCAATTTGCAGATGCATTATGGGAGGCCGAGGCGCGCCTCGTTATGCTCAGATGCAATCAGGCTGTCTGTGTTTTAGAAGGGAAGCAAAGTGGTGGGCATCTCTATTGACTCTCTGTTGGCCATGTATCTGCGTTTGTATAGAGATATCTCTAGATGTATGTAGGTATATATACATTTATACATAATAGCTACATTTATTCGTAGATATAGGTACATTTATTTATACATAATATCTACATTTATATAGATAGAGATACATGTATATATCTACATTTATATAGATATAGATACATGTATATATGCATATCTACATTTATATAGATAGAGATACATGTATATATCTACATTTATATAGATATAGATACATGTATATATGCATATCTACATTTATATAGATATAGATTCATTTATATATGCATATCTACATTTATATAGAGATACTGTAGATACATTTATATATCTACATTTATATAGATATAGATACATGTATATATGCATGTCTACATTTATATAGATTCATATTTCGGTCACTACCCAGACCTCGTGACCGTGATAGGTGAGGACGGGAATGTAGAACTCTACCTTACGGCTGAGCTCCATCTTCACCAGCACCGTCCGGTACAGAGCCCGCATCGCTGCAGACGCTGTCCCGAGATACACGGGACTATCTGAAGAGGGCATGCAGGACTCATTTTCATTCGGTGGCACCCTGACAAATGTGGTTGCACTGCTTTTTTTTTTTCGCCGCTTTGTCGCAGTATTGGCATGTCCTTTGTCACGTACCATCCATCTGTGTACATTCATTTGAAAACATTAACTATTAATGAATTGTAAAATGTTTATATTGCAAATTTTTTTACCGCCGGTGCCTCGACATCTCTTTCCTCACGAACCTACTCTTCACGCTCCTCCTCCTCCTCTTCCTCCCTCTGTATGAAAAACCTCTACCTACTAATAATAACCGGCTGGTAATTAGGTGATATACTCCAGTTACCATTCTTTTTTTTTCCTTTTCTCATCACACACATACTATCCAGAATAGTGCGTGTGTGTTTTTCTTCGCATGCTCTTGAATAGCGCTAGTGCTTCAGTGCAATTTCATTGAAACTTTGCACAATGTACAAACCACCTTTTTTAGTTTTTTGATCATTTGAAGCACCCCCCGTGCATTCACAGCCGTGTGTCTTAATTGGAAGTTAAGTGGGTCGTGTTTCCAACGAGAGCACTCCATACAGCCGCGCTATAACTTCCAGCACTGCTCAAAACCTTCCATTACCACCTATTATATTAAACACAGAACAAGACCTAAAATGGGGTCTTCCGACGTGTGTTGTCCCCGCGCTCCGTGGCCTGTCTGCCGTAACCGAGTCGGACAAAGCAAAAAGGACATCACCTGTGAATAACAGAGATGCCACCATCTCGCCGCCACAGTGGACACTCTCTGAGCCACGACTACACCTTGACATCCTGTCCGTGAAGATCACGAACAGGAGGGGGAGACAAAGCGCAACCTTGCCAGAGTCCAACACCGACTCTGAAGGGGCTTCACGTAATGCAGAGAATGCAAACACAGCTCTCGCTCCGAGTGTACAGGGACCGAATGGCCCTAACCCTAACCCCAGTGTCCCATATCCCCGCAGTACCTCCCACAGAATCTCTCGGGGAGCTCATAGGCTGTCTTTGTCAACACAGCACATGTGGACTGGATTTGCGAACTCCCGAGCCCCTTACGTCATCTGAGCGAGGGTGAAGAGTTGGTCCACTGTTCCCCGGCCTGCATTCTTCCTCTTCAATCGGCCAGAGCCTCCTATCCAGCACCCTGGCATAGGCCTTCCAGGGAGGTTGAGGTGTGTGATTCACATCCTCCGGTCCCCCTTCTTGAAGATGGGACCGCCACACCCGGTCTGCCAATCCATTGGCACTGTGCCAGAACCACGACGAGCCCAACAAACGCCAGAGATTTCAGCATCTCTGGGCATACCTCGTCCACCTCAGGTGCCTTGCCACTACAGCGCTTCCTCACCACCGCAGTGACTTCCCGCCAATATCCCCAGGTGAAGCGTTCGCTTCAGGGTAGCTTGGGCAGTGTCCCGCTTCCCCCTCCTGAGGTGCCGCATGGTTCTCCAGAACCTCTATTCAGACTCCATATCCCTGACCTCCTCCGGGAGGAGCGATTCATTTTTTCCGAGGTGCAAGTTGAATCAAGTTGAGTCCTCTACCAGTCGTTCCCAGTAGACCCTCACTGCACGCTTGGGCCTACCAGGGCTATTTGGCAGCCTGATCCAACTCACTACCAAATGGTGAGCAGCTCTGCTCCTCTCTTTACCGGAACATAGCCTCAGGTCTCATGATACAACTATCAATTCGATCATCAAGGTTCCCTGGTACCAAGTCCACTTCTGAGCAACCTTGTGTTCCAACATGGTGTTTGTTATGGCCAAGCCGTGACTAGCACAGAAGTCCAATAACAAAAATCAAAATCGCTTAGGTTCGGATCAGACAGGCCGTTCCGCCTAATCATCCAGAGGTAGGTCCCGGTAATCCTAGTCCAGGCAGGGTAATCTCCGTGTTGTTTTAGAACGTGTTTGTCTGGATCTTCAACCCAGAACTGTTCGCCTTGGGTGAGCCCTACCAGGAGCATGAAGCTCCAGACGACATAGCCCTGGAGATCATTACGGCAAGGCCCCAGTCCTAGGAATATATATATGACTAATGTCAAAGTGATTCATAGATAGATAGATAGACGCTACTTCCTTTGGCACACACTTCAAAATCTTAACTTGACATCCTCAAGAGGTGGCACCACCATGTCCTATCTTCTATTTAGAGATGTCTCATTACTGGAAGAATGCTCAGAGGCTTGATAAACTCATTCACTCCCCCTTTCTCTCTAGCTCTCTCTCTCTCTGTGTCTAGTTCTCTCTCTCTCACTGTGATTGATGTCACACCTTTGAGTATCACAATGGCTTTCTGAGTGCACTTAGAGGAGAATCAGGACAAAGCCAGCATCAGACGTACAACCAGGAATACACAAGAGATTGTGCAAGTGCAAAACAGATTTGCACAGCCACACATACACACACACACACACACTGTGAGGTTGTGTAAAACGCAGGAGGAACGGGAGAGAGGAGGGAGAGAGAGGAGGGAGAGAGAGGAGGGACGGATGAGGAGGGAAGGATGAGGAGGGACGGATGAGGAGGGAAGGATGAGGAGGGACAGATGAGGAGGGCTGGGAAAGAGGAGGGAGAGAAATGAGGCAGAGAGAGGATGCAGGAAGACAAAGGATGGAGGAGGAGGAAGAGGTGGGGGTGGGGGGAGTGATGGAATGTTGAAGAACCGTGCCACGTAGGGAAAAGAGAGAGAGAGAGAGAGCTAAGAGAGCTCCCCTTTTGACAAAATGTCACAGATCATGCATCAGTCTGATATCTTACCCTTCTTTTCTCTCTCTCTCTCTCTCTCTCTCTCTCTCTCTCTCTCTCTCTCATCCCCATTCGGCTACCATCTGTCCACTCATCCGTTTCACTTTTTCATCCCTTCTTTCCTCCCTTCCTCATATCATTCCACACTGCATAGCTGGCTCTGGCTGGCTATCTCACCTGGCACCACCCCCCCGATATTGATCAAGCATACCTTTCTTTATATGCTTGATCATTATACATTCCCATGACACACACACACACACACACAACATAATAGCACCACCAGATGAATGATAGAATTTTTTTCTTCTGTCACAATTTCTCAGTTTTAAACCATACGCATTTGCGCGTATGCGTGCTCATTCGTATTTGTGGGTAAAGTGGCTTCATTTGCTCCGCAGACGGCTGGCTTGCCCGGGCAGCGGCGTGAATCGCTGGCGCGCAGGTATAGCGCTGCTCTCCTCCAGCATGTGGACCTTATCTCCAAGCTGGGGGCTGGCTGCCATGGCAACCATACGATGAGGCAGGCAGGGCTATTTAAAGGAATTCCACAGCTGCTGCTTGCGTTGCAATCAGCCTGGCTCTGGCCATGAAAAAAAAAAAGGAAAGGTACCGGTGCTTTGAGCCGACAAAGCATTCTGAGGTATATTTTATTACACGCGTGGTGGACATATTAGCGTTATTATCGTGGGGGTGGGTTTCTTTTTCAAATGTTGGACAGAGCTGCATAAACATGTCACCTTGGGGAAACACTGAAATGCCGCACTTCACCTAAAGCTGAGTTACATTTGGTAATGTCCTCTGCTGTAATGTATAGCTTGTGTCCACCTTAATGCATTTGTTATGCCAAATTGTCCTAAGAATAAGACTGTGGTCCTTTTCTTTTAATATGTGTTGGTTTTACGAGACACAAACATCGGCTGCAGAACCTGGAGTCTGCTAAATGTCAGCAATGTAGACAGAGACGTTGCTAATCCTAACAAGTCTTTGAAGATGTAGGTTCACAGGATTATGATGAATCGAAACTTGACATTTGAGACTTTTAGTATATATAATATATTCTCTCTCTAATATATTGCTTTTATGTTAACCCTATTTTAAAGGTGTGTGTGTGTGTGTGTGTCACCAACCAATGAGCAGTTTAAAGTGGTTTCATGGAAGTGAAATTATGAGTGACCCTTCTTTTAACACATCTTTTCGCTCTCCACTTGAATATTTTATCTCACACTAATCCGGAACTCATTTTATTTTAAGTAAAGACGGCTTATATCCCTCTACCTTGCCTTAACACATGTGCACCTCACTGCTTCACCCTGATTATAAAATCTGCATAGAGAGGAGATGGCGGTGACCTGCCTGTCAGATATTAATGGTGGGGGGTTAAAATACATTTTTGGGTTTATGTTTAAGAAGTGTGACAAGTAAAACTGGCAAGTAAAGCACCCGATTGCCCCCTTGCGCACACACACACACACACACACACACACACACACACTTCCCGCTACCCGCTCACATGCTAATTTGCGTCTTGTTGTTTTTTCACAGCTGTCAAGGACATACTGGGAATTAAGAAAAAAAAAAAAGGGAAGAAGGAGAGAATGCAACGAGATGGAACCGCTTTCCTCCCTTTGCTCCCTGTGGAGCGCAGCATCCAGCATACATGGAGACTCCACGCTGCGCTCGGCTGCCACCTGCTGGCGTGGTGCGGTGGGGCAGCTGGTGTTGTGAATCAGGCCGCCACAGTGCCCGGACCGGCTCCTTCCCAACACCAGGGTCTCACCGTCGCCCTTCTCTTCTATCGCCGTGCTGCATTGTCGCTACATTGTGTATATATATACACACACGTTAATCGTGCTTGTTGTCTCTGAGAAACATTGCCATGGATGTATTTCATTACAATGTGTGAAGTTGAAAAATTTACTGGAATAGATCTCCAAAGACTGAAATAAAACAATGAAAATACCAAATGCGTGGGGAAATGGGAAAATAATGCCTCTTCAATACCATTACTTGTTTATTTGATTTGATTTTGTTATTTTATCATCTGATTAAAAACACCACCATGAAATTCTGTACACTATCTCCATCGTTTTCTTGTAATTATGAAAATCTATTTGGAAATATTCTCATCAAATCATGTAATAAATAGCTGCTTATATTGTGTGTGTGTGTGTGTGTGTGTGTGTGTATAATATACACGAGCTTATGAATATAGGTAGGCTATATAACTACATCTTTTGCAAAACACGAGGAAATAGGTAACAGGTAATTTACATAATTTATTAGTACATAATAGCTATATTCAAACCACTTTATCAAAGTATAATTTTGCTCTAGTACATCGTTCTGCAGTCGGAGGCCTGTTGCACATACACCCCAGACCCACCAGGTGGCACTAAAGTCACGTTTCAATATTTGATGACCAATATTGGACACATTAAAAAAACAACACAATATGGACAACACAATATGTCGCCAACAGCTAACACAAACCCAACATGAGAAGCATGTTCTGGTTCATGCAGGTCTGGCAGGTTTACAGTGGCTTCATTAATTATCATATGTATAAGGCTGGTTAATTTCAATACAACGTGTAATACAGGGATCCCAGTGGTTTGACGTTGAGCGTATGTGTCACGATTCCACTTTACGTGCAGCGGGCCTAACTTACGTTCCGCTGGTTGCGTCTCTATTTGGTTATTACGACGCGCATGCGCACTGTGCAGTACGCCAGTCCCAGGTGCGTCGGTGACGCGTCGGATGAAAAACGGGGGGAAAAAATAACATAGGCTAGCAATTAGTGCGATGGGGATAGCCTCGGAATATTGATTTTATTTACTAATTTCACGTGACACCAAGTTTGGCATAAGTTGTGTCATAATACGCGTACTACTCCGTTAATAGTCCGGCAGCAGACTAATTGACTGAGTTGCTAACGTCGGCCACATGAGAGTCGCGTCGTGAAGTTCTCCGCAGTCCGCCATAGTGCACGATGCATGTATAATAACACGTGACAGCTGTCTTAATATATATATATTTAGTTTACTTCTGCAACAAAGTCAACATGTTCCCGAATCGAGTTATCCTTAAGGACATAATCGCAGGGCCGCTGGTGCCGAGGCGGAAGCGGCTCTCCGAGTGTCCCGGCGCCGCGGAGACCGGAGACCGCGGGGTCGTCCATCAACGGACCTCCCGCGATCCTCCCCCCGGGACGTCCGAGGTCACGCTGGGGGAGCTCGTAAGGCCTCGGCCGGTAGAACAAACGGTCCCGGAAGTCGGTGCCGGGACCGACGCGAAACCACCCGACGACGTGTCCCGGGACGACCCGAAGCGCCGCTCGCCGCCACGTCGAGGAGCCACCAGGCCGCCCAAGAGCAAGCCCGGCGTCGTGGCGCGGCTAGAGGGACCTCGCACCCGAGGCAAGTATGAGCAGCAGCAGCGCGGGCCGCACACCAGAAGTAGGTGCAGGTCAAAGGTGCTCACGCAACTGTGTCGTAGGTTACGGTCGCTTTGTTCCGTGTGTTGGGACCCGGCTAAGGTAGCCCTCCTGGTAGGGGGAGACGCGGCGGCGGCTGGGTCCCGGAGCGCCGCACCTGCGAGGGAGCTGCAGCACGAACTAACACGTCTCGCGGAAGGCTCGACGCCGTGCGCCGCTAGAGGACGGCCACGGCGCAGCCGCGAGCCCGCCGGCGCGAGGCCGCCGCCGCCACGTGCGAGAGGCGCGTCGGCGTCCAAGCGGTCACGTGACGCGTATCGCTCGTTGACGTTAAGTGTCGGTTGTAACGCGGACGGTCGGCGCAACGTAAGGCGGGTACGGTCAGCGAGGGGGATGGGCGGGCCCGCGTCGTGTGAGCTACAGGTCGCAGCAGCGGCAGATCCCGTCCGAGTCCTAAAAATACCTCCAGCCGCAGTCTCAAGTAAGGTTCATTATGTACCGTACACAAGCATACAGTACAACAACAACAAACACTTAACGCAGTTTCTAAATGTCTGATACACTTGACGAGGTTAGCTGTTAAGCTAGTCTTGGCTAGGCTAGGTGACTAGCTCACACTGTGTATACAAGCTGCTAACGTGCATCTAGAGCAGGGCGGTTTGAATGTGCTGCGTGCTACTAAGCCTCCAGAAATATTAAATAAATTCTGAATTAAGTGTGAATTTATCCATGGGTGGCCATGGTAATGCAGTAGATGTCGACTAAATGTTGCTAAATTAACACAAATTACACCATTTGACCAACCTTTGCTTCTTCTCTGCAGACGTCAATATAAATGGCAAGGTGCACCCAAGCTCCGGTGAAGTCCCTGGTGAAGAGGGACCTGTAATGTCCGGCCTAACGCCTGGTTGTGGATTACGTGGTGACTGTAAATCCACTCCTGAGGGGAAGAAGTGTGGTAAGAAAGCTCCAGTTAACTCCAGGCTAGCGATATATATAGGCAAATACCCGAAGGTGAAACTCTGTGACGTTTCCCAGAGATGCGATCCATGTAGACAGGATTGGTGCTATGAGCTGCCAGAGGTGCTCAAGACCAAGTCGGTGCATTGCTTCAACCGGGAGAACGCTGGCGTTCGCTTGAAGCCAATCTCGCCACATGGCTCCCAACATGGATTTAAAACGAAAAGCGATCTGGCTAAAAGTAATGACCGAACAGCTTGGACGAGCTCTTGTCAATATCAGAATCTGGGTGACTGTGGGAATAAAGGCCTGACAGTGTAGAACTGTGGAGACTAACACTTGTCCTGCTTGGGAACGAGAAACAAGTGAAGCATCTGCAAATTGTTTTGCTTCTTTCTTACTAGGTAAGCCTCTGAGCAGCCAGGAATTGGAGAGTGGCATGTTGAACAGAGACAATAAGGAGGGCCTTGCAGCAGAACACGACCACAGACTGTGGTCAACAGAGACGAGTGCAGGCAAAAGATTTAAGTTGTGTACTGGCAGTGGCAGTTTGATTTCCCAGCAGCACGCTGGGGATGTCATTTACAGTGAGTCCTCACAGATGGACACTGGAGGCAGAGGAGCGACAAAGTCTATGAGGTCTATGGGCAGTGAGTCACCCTTGGATTCAACGCTCATGTGCAGTCACTCTGAAGACGTGTTGTTGGTGAAGGAGAAACATCCCCACTCCCCGGCTGGCAGTCAGAGGGATGTTCACAGGGAAAATAATGCAATTAAGGAGGAAAGGGGGCCGGATGAGCCCTCAGACAGCGAACCAGAAGTAGAGGAATTTTCATGCCAAAGAGCGAGAGTCTATGTGAAGAAACTGTGTTTGTCTTGTGCACGCACATACATGCGCTGGCCCTTCTCCAACAGCGGTCTGAAGCGGTCTTCAGGCAGTGAAGCCCATCTAGCAGGGCTGGGTAATCTGTCGTCACCAGGAAACCTTGAAGCTCCAGTGAATGGAAATAATTCGACGACGTCAACCGTCGATAAAGTCAAATTGTCAAATGTAGCCACAGACTGCGCTATAGGTTCTGTTCAACCGGATCCTCTTCGTGAAAGCGAGATAAACGAGAAAGGGAAAGACCAGAGGGATGGAAAAGTAGTGGTGGAAAAATGCTTTCCCCCAGAAAATCAGTGCTCTTTGGACAGAGCAGGCAAGAAGTTGACCTCATCCCTTACTGGCAGCAGCGGAGAACCACTGCCAATGTCTCCTAAAATGGCTACAGTTTCTTCACCCATGAGGCAGACGGGACCCAATAATGTCACAATATCTTCATGGCTGAGAAGTGGACATGAGACACCCAGCAGCCTGGTTTCTAGTCCTCTCTCAACTCCTTCACTTCTCAGTCCCAGTGTTAGCGACGGAGCAACTGCCTCCCCGCTGTTGATTTCTACACCTGGTAACACAGGCAACCTCTCAGCGATGCCATGTTCCTGGCCACTTGCATTTGCTAACTTGAACGAAGATGTCCCATTGCAAAGCTCCTCGTTTTCCTCGCCCCGACATGAGGTTGGTGCTATCGATATCCACAACTCATCCTGGCATCATAAAGAAATCGACACAGATGATTCATCAAGTTGTACTAATTCCTCCACGCCTTCACACAACTCTGACTCTTTTCATTCGTGTGACTCCGCCTATATTTTGACTCAAGAAAAAACACAAACTGAAGCGGACAATTTCCAAATCACCTCCACCAGTGACGGCCCGCTCCTCGGTAGGGAGGAGGTCTTGTTCCATAGCGTTACAGTGGAACAGTGGTCCAAGATTTACACGGATCTGTCTCTGCCTTGGCCACCGATCTCCCCTCTCTCCTCACCCACCAGGCCGTCCTATACAAGTCTCCTGCCAGACCAGAGGAGCCGAGTAGAAACCAAAGCTTGTGTTGAGGCATCTTTGGATTCGAAGACTGACGTCCTCGATGAGATCACCGCCTATGAGCACGATATACTACTCGTTGATGTGGTCCAGGATGACCCAGATCTGTTTGATAACTTCCCTAATCAGAGCATGTTGAAACTGGGCCCTCTGAAGAGTGCAGGGCCTCCTAAAATCCCACCCGGTGGATTGCTGTCGCGAGCAGGCAGAGCGATACTGGAGGCCAGAAAAAGGTAGTACTCCCTATTAGGTCGTAATACTCGTTACTGGCACAAGGCTAAATATTGTTTGGACTTTAAAGATGCGTTGTCAAATAGTGTTTTGTGCTTTTGTTTTACAGTGTCACTCCAGCGACGGTCCAATTCTCCAGAAGTTCTCTATTGGCTGATCTAGCTGAAGGTATGGCTAGTATTTACAGATTGAGGAGCATCTCCCTCGCCGGTCTTGATGGTACAGAGCCGGGTGTTGACCATGCTGTGTTATGTGTTCCAGAGGAGGGCGACAGCAGACCGTGGCGTGCCCGACAGCGTGCCACGCCTTCCCCATCACCAAGCGCCAGCTGGCCTCTCCCCAGCCCAGTTGTTGGACAGGTGTGTTTGACTGGAAAAAATATTTCTTTGTCAAATTGTCCGTTGTGTCCTGTATATAGTTACTGCAGCCGGGTTATTTGTGAGATTTATCCGTGGTTCTGACCCGTGCAAGAGGGATGCAAACTCCAAAGAGATCAAATTATTTTAGATCTCATCTCTGAATCCCGTTCCGCTTGTTTTCTGGCTAAACTAAATGTAATGTCTAGAAGTCCGCTCCGTGTTTCCGGCTCCGTTGGTTCTAAACACACCAACGACGGAGAGTTTACAAAGAGTTTTCCAATAGCAAAATATTTATAAATGTTTCAGGTTTCCTGGTTTTTGTTTTTTGTTTTTCTCAAACAGAATAAACGGGACACCAACAACAACCAAACCGGGGACCCCTCTGAGGGGTAAGTACACCAACGATGCGGGACCGTGAGTAGGCTTGATAAAGTTGATATGTGGTGTTGATGGTGTTTTATTTTTATTTTTATTCATAGGCCCATGGCTATTCAGGCCAAAAAAAACCAGTTTAATTCAGTCGGAACCATGGACTCAGACAACGGTGAGTGTAGTGGAGCAACGTGCAGGTAAGACAAACGCTAGAGCTGGGTTGGATGGCAAGTAGACTCCCAATGTGAAGCCTTGAGAGCGATGAGGTGGAAAGCCCTCCTGACAGGACTGATGGGCCGCAGTCTTATATTTTCGTTAGAATGTTTAACCTCCAAGGGACCGATTAATTATTTAATATATTCACATTTTCAGTGTAGTTGAATGAATAATTATTATGTTTTTGGATTCCTCTTCCAGGGCAGAGGTTGAAAATCAGAGAGGACCTGGGAGTTTGTAGGCGGTTTCAGTTTAACACTGTAAGCATGACGACATGAGATTCATTCAAGAAAATATATTTGCCTCATTGTCAAAAGATCCTGCTACTAATGCATTTGTTTATTCAAGCAGGGCCGAATGTAGAATGCCTGTGAGACTAATGTTTTGTTTTTATGGCTGTTGCTACATAATGTAACCTCTGACCTGTGCCTTCAGTACTATTCACTTTTTCCCTTCCGCTTAGCCTATTAGGCCTACCACGTTTAGTAGATATTATGCCCCAGACAGAACGGCTGTAGTGTTTTTCGTTTACACAAGGAGGTTACACAAGGAAAGGCCTACATTGTTCAGTAGGATATATGGTAGGATATGATAATAATGACACTAATCTTAAACTAATCAATTTTGATTGATTAGTTTAAGAGACGTTTAATAGGCCTATATTTGGTTTGTTTCAGACACAGAACACAACTATATCTGCGATGATGAATTCAGTTTGACGTTCAATATTCCCCCTTTTTTGCTTCTAATCTCAATAGCTCATTGAGAGACGATTTATTTGAGATTACTCTTGTTTACAAATTGGACAATGTTTCATGCATATTTCCCAGAGTGTCACATGATGTCCTTGATATTAGGAAAAAAAAAGCATTGAATACCAATATCAGCGATCTAATAGTGTGAAATATTGTCCAATGTCCGGTCTTAAGAACAAGCCTAATCTGAAAGAAGCCTGTCCTTTTTCAACAACAAATAACAAATAACGAATCAAGCTGTTGAGAAGTCTGCGTGCGTGTGTCTCAGACACAAGAACATTTAGTGTTAAAATATATTAGCCTATATATTGTACAATTTGACAATTGAGACATGTTTGTTTGACAGACATTTAATATATTTGGTATACTTAATATATTGTATATATGTATATGTTATTGAATTTTTGCAAAATCCCAGAAACCATGGAAAATAAGGTTACTATAATGTAACCTTTGACCTCTGCTCTGTACCTCTAGTACTGTAGGTATTACTTCAGTGAGACGCTGACATGTATGTTCAAGGTCTGTCGATTCCTACACGCACCTGTTGAAGGGGATGAGAAGGTAAGCTGATTTTTTTTTTTTTTTAGCATTTTAGATTTTGAAACCTGACTTCCAATCAGTTAATGGTAATTCTTAACTCTGTGCCTCCGGGTCCTTACAAATCTTAAATTGGTCTTTTAGTTCCAATATCAAAGCACCATATTGCATTGCAACCATATCCTCTGTATGCTGTCATGAGTTTTGACCAAAGACAATTATGGAAAACAATTTCGGAAGAAATCGTAACAAAGTCTTTCATACCAAATGCTACCGGCTCCTGGTGTCTTTTGCTGCTGGCTATTCTCTTCAATTTGAGGGTTTTTTAATTTTTAAGTCGTTTTAAATAATTTTTGGTTTCTTTATGTATAAAAATGGATCAAAGGAAATGATTGGATGGTTGGGTATCAGCGCCCTCTACAGGGCGATGATCTTCACACCAGTTTAAAAGGGACGTGTGCTTTCTTCCTAGTTTTGTATAGAGATTGTCCGACGATTCAGCAAGAATCCACTGTGTCTGCAAAGAGCAAGTGAGTTTTCCTTCTAAAGCAGTGTGCTGATATCAGTAGTTTTCAATACTCTGATTGTGAATTATTTACTGCTCAGAAACTACCTTTAAATTCCTTTTTCCTCACACTCAATCCACCTCATCATCCCAAGTAAAACAACCTTTTATGATTACATAATGTTACTGCTTACTGTCATACTGCTAATAATAGGAGCGCTGTGAGATTCTCTAGTCTTGGCCTTTACAATGGGGAATATACAATTTTATGTACTCTGACATTTTCTACACAATCAAATATGTAGGTTGCTAATAATCCAGCGAGATGATTGGATGGTATCAGCGCCCTATACAGGGCTATCATCTTAACACCAAGTTTAAAAGGGATGTGTGCCGATACTGGATGCATGTAGGGTAACGCTGAAACAAGATTTGACGTAGTTATACAATGAAGCCATTATCTTAGCTGTTTGCCAGACAAAGCAAGCAAATGAAAAAAAAACGTGGGCTCTTGTTACTTGTGATGAGCATTTGAATGTATGTATTACATGGACTGAATAATGAATCAATTACTCAAACTAATTATAAATGCATTAATTTAAACAATGAAAATAACAGTCAGTTGCAGTCCTAATTAAATCGTTCGTTAAGTTTGGTTTCTATAAATGTTAAACGAACGGATTGTCGTCTCATTGTTCTCACAACACCCTCTAGGTGTTGTGTTTACAGACTACTACCAGAAGAACTCTCCAGGGGTATGTTTCTCCAACCACGTGATGACCTGTCTTCTGTGGGCGATGCTCAAGGCCGGTCTGTTCACGAACATCCTCTCTGTCCTCAACGTCAGCCTCGTGCACAAGATCACGGTGAGCCGGTCTTTTGGTCCAGCTGCTCAGAGATGTTTACTGACTACCGTGCTAATGTTTAAGATTAATTCCAATAAACCCACCCACTCACACGTCGATACTCCTCCTTGTCCCTCCCTTTCCTTCTACGTGGCCATTTTGCTGTTCATCACCGACCAGCTGGTACCCGAGTTCCTGCTGGAGCTCTTCAACGTGGTGCGAGAGAAGGGCCTCACTGCCATGGAGCCTGAGCTCATGAGACTCACATCCCAGGTACCCGGCGAGCAAACACGCCCCACTCACCTGTCCCGTTGAATGGATCTCAGTGTTTTCATCATCGTTGCCGTGGTTACGTTTGCGGTCTCCCAGATATCCATCTCGGGCCTGCCGCCGGGTGTGGACGGTGCCCAGATGAGTCCTGTGTTGCCATGCGACACTCCGTTGGCGATGCCCGGCAACCACATGTGAGTGGAACGTCCGCTCTCCACCCACCGTTCAATATCCACTGTCCAGTGACGCTTTAAGGTTCTGACGTTTTGTGCTGAACTTCCAAAGGTTATTGCCGCCCACCACCACCACCACCGCCACCAATGGCTTCCCAGAAAGTCTGAACCTGGCCCACGCATTTGTGGAAGTGGAGGTTTGTTTTGGTCATTACCGTGGGGTTATTTAAATAGGCGCCCGCTGTCTGTAAGGACACCCAGGGGTGTGGGACCATCGTGTGATTGTGCTTCCTCTGTCTCCCCCCCCCCGTCTCTCTCTCGGTCAGCTGTGCACCAAGCACAAGAACTGGCTGCGGCTCGGCTTGGTGTTCAAGTCGGCGTGCCAGGCCAGCCTGCTCCCCGTTCACCTGGAGCAGCTCACTGGACGCGTCGCCGTAGCGCTCTTGACAGAGATCAATAGCAAGCTGCCCATTCCCTTCGCCTCCTTCACCAACACATGTAACGATGCGTAGCTTTTGGCCTCACGAGTCGTCCGTTTACCTGAAACACAAAGACGTGTGTAGCAGCTGCGTTTCACCTTCTGCCATTCCTTTTTTTTTATTGTTCTCCTTTCAGTCTGTCAGGAGTGTGACGATGACCTCATGAAGACCACCCTTGGCCGTATTGGGCTCTCGCTCATGTTTAGATACCACAAAACCCACCAGTGGGTTAAGGTAGTGTGTGTCTGTGTGTGTGTGTGTCTGTTTGTGTGTGTGTGTATTCGTCCAATAATCATATACATTTACACTCGATGCAAGTTGTGTGTTGCATCTGTTGTTCCTACTCCCCCCTGCTCTGATACTACTAGAAGAAATCTCCACATCTACTGCCGTGACTGCCAAATGCTTTTCGAATGCACCTTCGGGGAGAAGGTATTTTTAAAAGCACAGTTGAACTCGTGAACGTCAGTGTTGTGCATTTGCGGGTCCCCGTGTGTGCGTGAGCAGGGCCGGCGGGTGGTGGAGATCCTGTCCAGCGTCCAGGTCGCCTTCGCGACGCTGAAGGGCTTGTTTGGCGACGAGAACACTGCTTCCCGCTGCTGCCTGGTCACCATGGCGACGGAGCTCTTCCTGCTGAGTGGCAGCATAGAGGGTGCTCTCAACACACTCCGAGGTAGAGAATGCGATGCGCACGGCACGCACAGATAAACCCGTCGTTCTGATGGAGAGGCGATGTTACAAAGGCTACCCATGTGAATGATTAGTTTGGTTTGACCTTGGGCTCAAAGGCTCTTTAATATACCGTAAGTACGTTATAAGAGGGGAAATTACTTCGTTGTCCGGCGTCAACCTCTCACTTTTCCGCCATATGTTGACGTGTTGAACTTGTTGTCATGCGTGACGCTGCAGACAACCAGTGGTTCCTGGCCTCGTGCTCCTGGCCGTGTGAGCCCGGTGACCTGGAGAAGCGCACCCATCTTCTGATGCGGCTGACGGAGAACACGTCCCACAGAGACACGCTGGAGGTCCTCTCCAACCTCCCGGGCCTCAAGGAGCCCCACGGTGAGGGAGCGCCATGTCTACCATGGTCTAGGTCTACAATGTGTAATTTTGGGGTGAATTATGAGGATTTAAGAAGGTGCGCCTAAGATAACACTGACACAGGATCAGGGTTTTGGTTAGGGTTAGGTTTATTCATATATGGAGAGAAGTACATTCAGCTCAGCATTCTGTTGTATCTAGGAAACGCATAATGAACAGGGAGTTTGTGGGGTGATACTGTGACCATGATGTTATTGTTGATGCTCACGGTCTGAGAGACCTGTCTGTGTGGAAGAGAGTGTTCAGGGAGGGTCCTCTTGGAGCCCAGGTGTGCAAGTGTTATTTAGCACTGGAGAGTTTCTTAGTTAAACTATACACGATATGCATGTAGCTCTCAGTAAAGGGAGTCGTGTGTCTGGTTATTCCCCTCCCCCTCTGCAGAGTCCGTTGACGTTTCCCAGTACGCCACCATTTTTAACGCTCACCTGCAGGCGTGCGTGGAGAGACAGATGCTGCCCGTGGCTTCAGACCTGGTGGAGCTGATGTTCTGCAAGCAGCTGGCGGTGGAGGCCGGCCTGCTGCAGACGCTCCTCGGCAAACTTGGCAAGCAGAACTTCTGGCTCTGCGCACGGGAGATTTTCAGACGTGAGTCTCTGAAGTAGTACGACGCGCTGGTGCTTTTCATCGGTGTGCGATTGTTTATTTATTTTTTTTGTGTTCTCGTATCGTCATTTTTTTTTGGAATGCCGCTGGTGGTTTGAATGTTCAGAATCACATTTTAATATTGTTAATATGACCTTGGCTCTGGGGGTGGGGGGTTATGTGGTGCAGGTGCGCTGAGTGCCGGTTACTACCCCGGTGTGTCCGCACCGCCGGACCTGTTGTCCCTGTGTGTCCCCTCAACGCTCGGCAAGATGGAGATGGCTCTTAGCCTTGAGATGTTCATCACTGCCAACCCCACCTTGGTGCTCGGCCTAGCGGACACCGCAGGGAGCCTCTGCATCACTCTCCAACGGTAATATATATGTATGTGTGTGTGTGTGTGTGTGTGTGTGTGTGTGTGTGTGTGTGTGTGTGTGTGTGTGTGTGTGTGTGTGTGTGTGTGTGTGTGTGTGAGAGACAATCACTCCCTCCCTCCCGATCAGGAGCCACACCTGCGAGAGGGCGTACCTGTCAGCCAGCAGCCGCCTCCTCCTGGCGGCAGGCGTGCTCCAGCCCAAGCTGATGGTCCACTTCACGGCCGTCAACCCGTCCCAGGAGCAGGTGTTCACGCTGGACACGCCCTCGGTGCGCCTCTGGCTCGAGCACAACCACTCGTGGGTCAACGAGGTGTGGAGCCACTTCTCTCAGAAGTAACCCTCCCCTCACATTCCAAGCCTGGGAAAACGGCCTGCATTCCCTTACGAGGGCCCCGGGAATACCAGCATTACCAGAGTCATGGCATTCAAAAAATAAAAGGAATGATTGTCAGGCCAAGCACTTTGCTGTGTAGTTGATATACTTAGTTTAGTGGTCAGCATCTCCTGTGGGCCCTACAACGTGGGCCCCCAAAATGTTGTTTGTTTGGATTTGTTTTTATTTCAAAAGATTTCTTTTATTTTGTTTTTTTGCAAATATTTTCCATAAGAAATATGGATACCTTGTGTTCATTTGGCGCTCAACGTTTCAGTTGTGTTATTAAAAAAACTGTTCATGTTTATGCATATTTGTTTTAAGGTATTTTTTTACCTTAGATTTGTGGTAAATACGCTCATGTTGCCAGTTCCAAAGCACTGATATTGGTTCCTTTTTATGATGTTTTTTTAATAAATGTATTCAATCCATTTTGTTGTCATTATCTCACTGTTTTAAACAAATCTTGGATATTGCCTGTAGTATTTAAGGGAAAATAATCCATATTTTAGATATTTGTGAAACCAACGCATCCGTTGCTTCCCATTGTGGCCCCCAGCATCCAATGCATGCACATGCATGCAGCTCCAAAAGACTCCGCTAGAGGGTGCACAACATCAACGCGTATTTTCTCGCTTTTTGCCTTTTATTGTGAAACGGCTTATGAAAGCCGTCTGGCCGCTCTGGAAAGGTCTGTTACTCAAATGTATTAATAGGCAGATCCCGAATAGACCTTATAATTTAGTTCACAAGTAGGCTACAAAACAAGATAAATGACCTGGCATACTGTCGACACCTTGTTTTACCTTTTTAGCTCATATACCTTTCCTGCTGTCACTGTGGGAAATGACCACAGCCATATAGGAAAGGTACGAGCTGGAAGACTGACTACGTCCATGACGAGATCCCTTGCCTCGGAGAGTCAGTCTCCAGCGGTGGTTGTGGAGCCGCTGAAAGGATAAATTGTTCCCCGGACCTCGTGGGGGCCCCCCCCCCGGGGACACACTCTCTCTCATCAACGTCATCGTGTATCCGTATAGGCTAAATGTGGCACTCATCAGTGTCACGGTGAGAGGCGTGAGTAAAGGCAATGCTGCTGCGGAGTGTTCAATCCAAAACAAGGATGGAGGAGTATTGAACTCCGATAATACTCCTTCCATCCTTCATCGTTTACTTAAGCACACTGAAAGTGTAGCAGTGCAGAAAGCTGTCTTGGCTATGATGCCTATGTTCAGTCACATTAGTGAGTCCAGTGACGAATCGTGCATTTGAAAAGCATGACAATAGCCTACAATAAAATGTCATTGGCGTGTCTGGAGTATTTCTTTTTACATTTGAGTGACGTTAGTTCTCTACGACTCAACACCGCCACCATCAGTTCAGAGAAGGACACGCACGGAATTCACTACAAAAATAACAAAATAATAATAAAAAAATATAATACAGAAAATAAAGTAGTCAAGTTTATTGAAGTAAACATCAGTAACTTATGAAAAAATATGTAATGCCATAGGTTAAAAAATATATACAATGAATGACTGGCGGAATTGAGCCGAGAAGGGGTGCTCTGGGGAGATGGGACGCGTCCTAATTAAAGGACGCCCTAATTAAACCCGTAAAAACAGACGTTTGAAAGTATACTCTGGTACGATAGAAACCCTAATCATGCTTCCAAATGCATGACGCGTCGCTGGACTCTGGCACGCACAAGTAAAACGGTATGAAAACTTGACTTTGCGAACGGGGCTTTCTAAGTAAAAACTACTAAAGGCACTAAAGGATCTGTGCCACTCCTGCTCATCACTGTTGGTTTAATCATCCCTGCCGTTTAATGCGGGCCTGCGTGGGTTCTGTGATTTATCTTCTCTTTGTACTCGTGTGTCCACGTCGCGTCAAACGTACGG
>OOFB01021513.1:5077-16765 GCA_900323305.1 Trachyrincus murrayi
CCGTGTGTGTGTGTGTGTGTGTGTGTGTGTGTGTGTGTGTGTGTGTGTGTGTGTGTGTGTGTGTGTTAGCCGCTGTGGCTAACAGCCGCAGTGTATATATATTTTTTTACTTTGAAGCGTTCCCGGGTCTCTTGTTTAAATCCCTTCCTTGCCACATTGTCGCCACCTCTTCTCACAAGGGTGATCAAACAACATCAAACCATCAGGTGAACTTAGTGGCCTCTCGAGTTGTGTGGGTACTAATCTCAGTTAGCACAATGTTGTGCTAACTACTGAACTCCCAAGTAATGTCCCGACACGTTTACCTTTTTTTTATGTGTGTTATTTTCAATCAGACGATGCAATGTTATGAAACGTTTTCATCTGTTTGCACGTTTTAACAACTTAATATTGTAATTGAATCGGCCTCTGTTTGTCATTATGGAGAATCTATGCCTACAGTCAGGTCAACAGTTTATTTTGAGGAACTAGTTTTGTGCTGTATTTTATAGTCTATGGTTTTGTGTGGCCCTTTGCTCAGTGGTTAACCACCACCATTCATTTCGACATACAGGGCGTTTTATGAGATCAACGTTGATTTATAAAGATTAACACGCTAAAACTAAATACATTTTTGCAAATAAATGTTGCAAAAATGACGTCTAAAATAGCGTTCCCTTTACCGCCAGAAGCCTGCTCCTTGAAGTACAACAGTCAGCCTTTTGACAGCAATCAAACAAATGAGTGGCAGCTGCCCAGCAGGGAATTTGATATATCATATCACACTGATCTGAAGTAACTGAAGATGACAGGAATATTCTAGCAGCACCTAGGGTGAAGTTTTAAGCAACTTGTGATAACATCTCTTGTGTAATACATTTCTGGTAGTTTTCTGCAGTTAATATGAAAACAGCTTTTCTATAATCGGATAACAATCAGTTAACATTGTTTAAGGAAGTTTAGTTATATAGTTGGGTTTTACTTTCCTTTTCAAATACTGTTGTGTGCCATAGAACATACACCCCTTACTTTTTCGTTTGTTTGTAAAGTATGCTCAGTTGACAAACACTGCATGAAGGATTTCCCTGTATCAACATTTATTTGACAACAATAAGCCAACGCGTGTGGAGAAAGTACACCCATTAAGTAGAATCTCAAAAAAAAATTATTTGGAAATGAATAGTGTCTGATTAGTCTCTTACATCCTATCAGACTGAAGGATTATTTGGTCCTCTCCACTTCTTCAGTCCATTGAAATGGCAACTGCTGTGAATGTTTGCCATTTGTAAATTATCTCTGTCATTGTAGAATAAGAGACTTCAAATTGCTTGGGATTTGAATAATAATAATAATTTTAAACCTTCCCAGGTTAATACAATACAACATTTACTTCTTTGAAATCATTTTAGATTTGTATGTAGACGTGGCACCTCATTAGCAGTATAATATGTGCTGTCTGTCATCTGAGGTTATAAAGTAATGTTACGACTTGAGGGCCTGAACACTTTTAGTAATGTGCTGATAAGATCATAGCATTGAAGACGGGTGTACTTCTTTTTCCACGTCACTGTAAAGTTAGTCAATTGTAATGTTGAATGTTTTTATATTTTTTTCATTGTCATGTATTGTTATTATCTACAACTATTTATAGCTTATATACTACAGTGGGTTGTTCCCCAGACTTGTGAAGATGTTCTCAAGGCTTTCATAACGTATTACGCTTTCTTGCTCTGAAGGGAACCCAGGCAGGCAGTCTCGAGACATTTTCGTGTTGTTTTTTTGATGGTGTTTTAATGGAGATCAAAACACACGAGTATCTCATAATTGGGCTTGACAGTCTCTTTAAAACGGCAGGCCGCAAAAGGCACTTGCCTTGACAGGAAGACCAGTTCTGTCTTTACCGTTTCCTAAGCTTCAAATCTCGGCGGATTCAGCCCCTTTCTTGTCAAGAGAGACAGAATTCATTTTTAGATTTCTAGAGCAACGACCTGCTATTACGTAGAAAGAGACTCACTTGTGGCTCATTCTGTGTCATTCAGACTTCCTTATTTTGCATTGTACTTTCATTTTCTTTCCATCTTATTTTCATATTAAAATTAAGAATGCCCCTAAATTACTTGTACGGTATTAAATTACACACATTGCTTTGGCAATGTGTGTAATTTAATACCGTACAAGTATTAAACAAACAGTAAGTTCGAAATAACCTCTCTCTGTTACACACACACACACACACACACACACACACACACACACACACACACACACACACACACACACACACGTGTGTGTGTGTGTCAGTGTGGAGAACGGGAGACAACTCCCAGTCTTACTCCCTGAAGCATTTCCCAGCCATGGCGTGGAGGATTACATAATATGCTTGTCATTCGTCTGCCACGCCAATCAAATGGGCTGAAAAGTGAAGTCGGCCCATTCTTCAACAGAGGAAGTAATCGTTTTCCCGTGTCCACTCCTTGTACTGCGGACTGCACCGAAACTTGCTAGACAGCGCCTGACGGCCTGGCGACAGCAATAACAGGATACAGGGCCCTGTTTTTGAACCCTGCCCCTACTAGAATGGTCACTCTTCTCCCGGTTAATTTAATCTCACTGACATTCCAGTTTGTCCAGTCAGGCGTAGTTATCGTCATGTGAGCGCAATCGTGGGGCACGTCATTAGCATGGTGGGACCTCCTAGTGGAAGCTATTCCAGTATGTGGATGAAGCAAAGATCTACATATAGATGCATACAAATCTTTATGGATCTATAATATATTTGGTTCAATTGAAGTGCTGTGACTAACTATTTCCCCAGAAGTGTTACTGTTCTCCCATTATATTGGGAAAACACCCCGTTCCTTTTTTAGGAAGGATTCTGGGCTTGCATTAGTCAAAGGGGGTGGATTTTATTATTCAACCACACCTGATAATCTCATTAGTTACTGAGGTTGAAGGAAAAGCCTTAAAGCAATAACAAAATATGAACAATGTCTACATCAAAATGTTTTCTTAAAACATGGTGGAGAGTGTAGGCCACACACACTCTTTTTAAATCTCTGCCATAACGACTCACTGGAACACACGTCTCCTGGAGTAGAGCCTCTCTAAGTTTGCATGTCTAAAAATACAACCTTACTTTGACTAAAGATGCATTATTTAGGCATCCTACAGAGTGATTAAATCTTAATCAGGGACAGGCGACTGTCAGAGAGAGAGAGAGAGAGAGAGAGAGAGAGAGAGAGAGAGAGAGAGAGAGAGAGAGAGAGAGAGACGCATAATTTGGATAAAGTATCCTATAGCAATTATTTTGACAGTGCAATTGTAATGTGTGTTATTACTTCTGAAGTAGCTCCAACCGTGTAACAGCTATTATGTTGATATACTGTAGCACGGTTTGGCTACATCTCATTGGATTTCCCACTGTTGACCTTAAATGAAACTGTATCAGCAAATGGTCCTCCATGCCTCCGTTGTATTCATTCATTGTGTGCATTACCAGATACGAAAAGAACATTGCAGCTTTTGTAATTAGATACTGTGTGTGTGCGTGTGCGTGCGTGCGTGTGCGTGCATGTGCGCGTGTGTGTCAGTCCAGCACCCATAGGCCCCAATGTATTAGTATATATACTGTGTATAGTATAGTATGTACTGTATAGTGTATATAGCATACACCCGATTGTGGTGCAGCGTTCCGTGTCCGTATGATGATTCCCGTGGTTCTGTGGAGTCCTTCGTCCTAGACATACAGGAAATGTTGAGGGCCCCGCAGGTCGGCCGAGGTGAAGCCAGTTGTGTTTTGGACGTGTGTTTGGATGACAACACAAGCGCCTGCCAAGTTTCTGAGCTGAGTTGTCTTTAGTCGCTCTGAAGGGCGTTGGTCGTCTGCATGTCTTTCCGCTCGCCTGTGTGATCCATTCACAGTAATGTTAGGCTCCACTCTCCTCACCCAGATTTCAGACTCCCCCCTGCCTTGAAATAATGAATATCCTGAAATATTTAAAATCAACTGGTACACGTTGCAGCCAGACTTTCAATCACTTGTGGTTGTCTGAGAAAGACTAGACGAACTCACGGGACATTTCGACTGTTGATTTGGTGTTTGCTTTCGGTGACATCATGGTCTGCCGCTTGGTGTGGAAAAACAAACCAAATACAAGGACATTTCGACCTAACCGTCACTGGCTGTGGGCTCTGTGTAGGCCGTCACTTCCTGTCAAGGTAGAGCAGAAGCAAATGGGTCGATTGATCAATCGGTCGATCGACAGAAATCCAATAGATGGTCATTTAGCAACATTTGCTGCTCGTAGCTTCAGAAAGGCTATTTCAGTAGATGGTCAATTTAAATATCGTGAGTTGCTGTTCTGTCGTAGAGTGCACGTCCAAACAAATCTTTCAGTGTCAGTGACGGGCCCGGTGTATACAGGTCTTGGGTTAGTAGTCAGCTTACGGGTCTCACCGCGCCACCGTAGGCTGTTCAGTTCATATTCCTGCAGGTGAATGATGCTCCTGTGTCTTCCCTGTGTTGTGCTGACCGAGCGCTTCGGTGCTCCCCGTCTTAAGCTCAGCAGAAAATGTGTTGAGTCGGCTCCTTCTCCGCCCAGGCGTATGCGCTCTGCACAGTATTGGGTCTCTCAGGGGCGCAACCCCCACCGCCGGTCCCCTGTGGAACCTCATGAGATGAACTCTGAAGACGGGTCTGATGGCGTTCTGTAGCAGGGCCCACACTAACCCACCGCTAACTCCCCCTCACACACACATATACCACACACACACACACACACACACACACACACACACACACACACACACACACACACACTCACCTGCCCCCTGTCCTGCATCAGCACGGATCAGACTATTGTTCATCTCTCCATCTGTGATCCTTTGTATGAAGATCCTGACTTAACTTGGTGCTGGGAAGTGTGGACAGCAATGCTTTAAGGTGTCAGTCCTGGTTCCAGTCCCAGGCTTGTTGCAACTGTACAATTGCCGGGGGAGTTGATGTTTTGATCCTCAGTGTTGATGTCTTTGAGCAAGGCATGCAATGGGCAAATATGAGGCAGCCACAGGGAGGGGTTATATTTTTGTGTTTATAATTGAAAGGTTTCAAGCATGTGGATGTATTAGAATATCACTCCACATAAACAACAAGGTGTAACATTTCCAGTGATACCATTGTCTTGAATGCGGTCATCACAGCTACTGAGTTATACGCTGATATATTTCTCATTTAGGCGGACATTCTGAAGTGCCATATTGACGACGTGGTCCACGTTACCGCGTGAAGGCATCTTCAGCAAGGTGTTTATGGGGTTTACGCTCCCATGGAGCCGCCTTCTTGTTACTCGTAACACGTAGTAAATCGCATGCTGGAGGAGTCTCGTCACGTGGTGATGTAAAGCGGTGTTTATAACGGTGTTTCCCCTCGCTGTCGCAGGTGTGGGCGCTAGGCGCTTGCCAGACTGGGTGAGGTGAACGCTAAAGCGGGGAGAGGGAGAGACCCGAGAGAACAGCCTGCTGAAAGCAACTGCTCCACCACCTGCGATTGCTCTGGAGGACCTCGCCGCAGGTGAGGACCATTACTGTGTTATGTGGTATTGAGTAGGAAGTGCTACAAATGTGTCCATGTTTGTTATGGGGGAAACTGTGCATGTTGTTAAGGTGACGTGGTTTTATTTATGGTGTCTATTATACAATGCATGAAAACATTTAGGTTTACTTAAACTGTTTTGCTTGTTGTGCTGCCATTACTGTATGTCCCATTGCACTCCTAACCCTAACCTAGAAGGAGGGCATCCCCCTTTCTATGTTCCTACTCAAGCTTTCTTCCGTAATAATTGAGTTTTTCCTTGCTCTCTGGGAGGCTGGGTTTAGGACGCTGTTATAAAATGTGGCCTGTGAAGCAGCTTGAGACTTGTAACTGTGATAAAGGGCTATACAAATTAAATTCACTTGACTTTGTGTGTTGCAATAAAATGTATAAGGTGGTATAATTTGTGTGGAAATTCAGGGTTCAACAGTAAGTGCTGCCCGATGGCCTGGGGCCAGTAAAGCGGAACTTTCCCGATCAAGCCAGTACTAAAAAAATACAAAAACACGTAGTAATGAAAGTTGCTTTGGTTTTATGTTCAAACGCTGATAATACAATTTTGTAGGAGTGAGGGCCAGTGTGTTTCAGACCCAAAATAATTGTCTTGGGGCCCAGTATGTTTCAGGCCAGTGGCAAAAACAAATATTACGTTGAAGCCATCAGTTACACTCTCAACACATTGAGCTCTGTGGCCAATAAGACACGGCATGTGATAATGGACCACTTCCCCGACCTGTGCTGTCCTCTAGGTTCACCCCAGCGGCGGTGGCAGCGTGGAGCTGCCTGACACATGGAGAATTACTTCCAGGCCGAGGGCTTCAACCTGGACAAGGTGCTGGACGAGTTTGAGCAGAACGAAGGTGAGCTTGCAGCAAATCGCCCCCCGACAAACGATGTATATTCTACGCACCAAAGTCCTGGCCCCTCCTGTGTTCCCCGGTCCTCGCTCTCTCATGGCTCTCAGATGCTTTATCGTTTGTATTACTTTTGGATCCTACCGTAAGTACCTCTCTTTCGTGGAATTATGATACTGACCAGACAAGGGCCTCTCTGTACGTGTTAAAAAAAAAAATAGATGCCCAATCTACACCAATCTTAACAGGAGGAGGGGCTGCTGGTGCCAAGACGGAGGGTGAGGAGGGATTGCCCTTTAGTTGGATATATTTTTTTGCCATGCTGCAAGTCGAGGCAGAGAGCAGCGTTGCGTGCGAGTGGGGCCGGGGATCGCGGGCATCTGCCTTTCTTCCGCCCGAGTTTCCGAGTTTGCCTTCAAATATTTGCAGGTGGCAAATGAGGGTGGGCATCTCGGGAGTTGGATGAATTAGATCGGAGCGTTTCCCCTGGGCCCCGGCGACAGACTGTGTAATTAGCCCAACGCACAAGGAACACTGTAAAGTTCAGTTTTTTCTATTTATTTTTGGCTCCACATTTATTGCTCACCGTGGAGGGAGGTATTATAATAGGACCCATTTCCGTCGGTTCTGGAGGGTTTATTTATGGAAAATAATTGTAAAGTAAACATTGAATTAGTGGGCAGTGTTTCTGCTTACTTGGTGCTACTTTACTACTTGACTCTCTGGGATTCTCTCTGATTTGGTGTGTGTGTGTGTGTGTGTGTGTGTGTGTGTGTGTGTGTGTGTGTGTGTGTGTGTGTGTGTGTGTGTGTGTGTGTGTGTGTGTGTGTGTGTGTGTGTGTGTGTGTGTGTGTGTGAATGTAGTAAATGGTAAACTCAAGTAACGGCTTAGCATGAATTCCAATGAAGGGAGGAGTGTGTGAGTGTGTGTGTGTGGTTGTAACTCTTGGCGCTGTTGAGGCTTTAAAAACAGTGGTCATGTCCCTACGGTCAGTGTGTGTGTGTGTGTGAGAGAGAAATGGAAGTGAACATTACAGGAATTTCCGCTTGCATTCCACACTATTCATGTGTCAGGTTGACTGATGACTGGGGCTCCCAGGGGGTGGGGGTTGTAGCAGATTGCCCCACTTTCTGAGAACCTCCCAGCTCCTCCTAATGCTTATTTTCCCAGCCCATGCCAACCTCGTTTCTCAGTTTATCCCCTGATCCCTCCCATGCTCAGCTGTTTCAGCGGTCCGGGGGTGTCCATCATTCTCGGACAGGAATATTAATGAGCTGCAAGACCGATAGATCCTCATCAAATGTTGCTTATGGGAGTTCCTTGTCCAAATGAGTTGTGGCAAATGTATTGCCCTGCTTTTATCAAATGTTATTATTAGTTTCGCTATTGTTAAGACTGAGAATATGTTCCCTTCTTGTCTGTGAAGTCTGTGTTACAGGAGAACTTCCCAGTGCTGCACTTGTTTCAGTTTTTATTAGGTTTTTGCTGAGTAACATGAACAATGAATACTGCTTCCTGCTTGGTCACCATCATCACTTTTAAAATATTGTGTTTCCCCTTGTGTAGTCGATGGGCTGCTGTTACAAGTGCAGGCATAAAGCACTGCACGTAACAGCTGCTGACGATATTAATAATATTGCCAGAGTATTGATATTCACCTCTAAAATATGCCTTCCTAGTTTCAACATCACTGAGCTCCTCTTCGCTAGCTTCTGGATCCATTGTGGTATCAGTTTACTCGGTGGACTGTTTCACAGACTCTTTTAAAAGGGTTGCAGGTTCTGTTAATGTGTCTAACCTGTGTCACTGCTCTCCTCCCCCAGATGAGACGGACACCCCCACCCTCTCGGATGCCAAGTGGACCCAGATCCTGGCACCGCCGGCCCACCTGCTCTCACTGAACCCCGCCCTGGCCCACGCCGACCTGAGCCCCCAGGAGAGCCCGCTGCCCTTCAAGACCCAGCTCCCCGACACCACCACCCCCATCACCACCATCACCACCACCGCCAGCAGCTCCCCGGGGGGCGGCGGGGAGCCCAAACTCCTCCTCGGTCCCGGGCCTCCGCCCTGGGGCGAGGAGCGGCCGCCGGATATCCACAGCCCTCCTCTCCCCCAGCCCAACATCGGGAAGCTGGTGGGCACCGAGGAGCGGCGATGCTCGCCCACCCCAGCCACCGCGGGGAACGGTCACCGCTCCGGCGACGACGCCAGCCCCGAGGTCAACGGCCTCGGTGAGGACGGCGGCCGTGCTCCTCCGGCTCACCCCGCCGGCCAGCGTGGAGGAGGATCCCACCTCAATTACACTCACTTTACCTTTGAGGACGAACATGAGCCAAGCCAGACGCTAGCGGAGGATCGCCGCTCCCACTCGTCACTGGTGTCCTCGTCCAATGAGGAGGATTCCAGGGGGAAGAAGAATGTTGCAGAAGGACCAGAGAGTGAGCCGCCCAACACCGAGGAGGACTACAAGGGGCGCAGCGTCCAGAACGGTGGAGCGGTCGTGGCTCGTGGTGGTGGTGGTGGTGGTGGTGGTGTTGAGGAGGCAGGGCGGGAAGGGTGCTCTGATCATCAAGTGCAGGAGAAGGAGATGATGATGAGACGTCGTCACGGTGACGCTGTGCGGCCCGGCGACCGCCTCTCCGTCCCGCCGAGCCTCGCCAATGGCGTGGAGCAGGGGGGGAAAGGTCATGGCAGGCATCACAAGGAAGAGCACCAGCAGGAGACGGAGGAGGAGGTGGGCTTTTCTCACAGCCCCGTCCCCTCCAAAGAGGACTCTGTGACGGAGGAGAAGGAAATCGAGGAGAGCAAGCAGGACAGCGGCGAGGGAGTCGCCCCGGTCAAGCTCAACAACAACAACAACCGCCTGCAGCCGGTCAGCGTGCCCTACGGCGGCGCCCGGCCCAAGCAGCCCGTCAGCCTCAAGCTCCAGATACCGCGAGCCGACGCCCCGGCCATAGTGCACAATCAACTGGGCCCCTCCCCCACAGGCAAGAACAAGAACTTGGAGAGCCAGGGCCGCGCTACGACCTCCGCCCCGGAGCTGGAGGCGGCGGAGTCTGACCGAGACGCGGTGGCGGAGGTGAACGGAGACCGCTCCGGCTCCCCCTCCTCCCGGATGCCCTCGGAAAGCCCCGACAACGACCTCCAGGCGGGCCAACAGGGGGCTCTGTCCAAGAAGCCAGCCGTCTCGCTGGGGGACGTGGCCCCCGTGTGGGTGCCGGACTCCCAGGCACCCGTGTGCATGAAATGCGACGTCAAGTTCACCTTCACCAAGCGCCGACACCACTGCAGGGCCTGCGGCAAGGTCAGTGCAGGGCCGACGGCTGAACCACTCATCTGGGGAGGGCTTCCGTTTCATTATATTAGCATTTATTCATTTAGCAGAGGCTTTCATTCACACTGATTTTTACAAGGGACATTGAACAATCAAAGCAGGTGTAATCAAGGTTTCCAAAAAAATACGAATGCACGATAGGAAAAGCAATGTTGTTGTTTTTTTTACTGATATCAGCGCATGAGTCAGTGCTTGTTAAACAATAATAGTACATTAACCTTGATCACGCTACAGCAAACTTAATAGTCAAGTCAGGTGTTGAGGTGATCCTGGAATAGCTGAGTCGTCCGCTGCTTTTGAAGGCTGTAATTAAATTAACTTGTAACGTGTACCTACTGGGAGAGTGTAATGTAGTATGATCATCATTTTTAAATGCTCAAGTTGACCTTGCCACTTTGAATGTTAGCTTTACATGTTTTCATTCTTCAGGACTGAACACAATAGCTCTTCCAGTTCAAAGCCTCATCTCATCGATCGATAAAAACAACTCTTCAAAGATTACCCAAACACCAAATACCAAACTGCTGAAACAGCACCCCCTCTGGGGAAACACGGTCTATTGCATTTCTGATTGGTTCAGATTACTCCCATGGTGATGTGAGGCAAATAGCCTCACCTAGCACTAAATATGCATCATTTGGGAACATTTTTGGGTTAGGGTTAGTCCCTGTGGTTTTACTATTTAAACAGACATAAAAATAGACATAAGTAGTATATCTCAGGCCAGTGTTACTGCTGAGCGTGTAAGCAGAGACACGGCCGCTGTCATACCACTTGAGTTGAGCTGTGCTTCGGCCGTTTTCCAAACATGAAAAAAAAGAAAGGAACGGGACACACTCACACACCCTGGCTCAAAGGAGCTGCCTCTGCAATAATACTGACGGGAGCGCCTGGCGAGGCTAAGAACACGCAGGGAATACACAATACGACCTGGATCACGCAGTGATGATTTACAAGGAAACTGATTCAACGATCCACCTTCAGCACATGTTTACAGACTGGTACAAAAATGTATGCATCCTATGTGGGTCTTATGTCTACCAGTGCTTCGGACAAAATACATGAATTCACATCTAAACGTGTGCGTGTGCGCGTGCGCTGCAGGTGTTCTGTGCAGCATGCTGCAGTCTGAAGTGCCGGCTGCTGTACATGGACAGGAAGGATGCCCGAGTGTGTGTCACCTGCCATTCTGCTCTAATGAGTGGTGAGTGCAATGCATGTCTTGTATTATATACCAGTTTAAGTTTCTGACGTCAAACAAACGATTAGACTCACAGATTCGACACCGGTAACTTGATTTAAACCCCCCCCCCCCTTTCTTTAAGACATCACCAAGACATCATCCATGTTCTTGAATGAACAGAGAAAATGCATCAACAGACCATCGTCCAGACAATTAAAACAGACAAAGCCAGTATAATTCTATATTTTTTACTGCCGACATCCCCAATGAAACTACAGAAATCAGTTCTGTTTTCTCAAAGGCAGTGAGGCAGCGTGTGTAAACACCCTGCTCGCCGTCCTCCTCGCTGTAGCTTTGCACAGCTTGTTTGTTTGTTTGTTTGTTTGAGGAGGAAGAAGTGTGATGGCTACAGTAAATAGTATGGACAGAACGTGTTGACTCTGTGACTTGTTGTAATGTGCTTCCTGGACAACAGTAGAAGTGTCCATCCGCTGCTGTCTTCATTGTTTCATCGGGAATGCCGGCAATACAATTTTGCCGACTCTGACCTTCAAGCATTTCTTCTCTTTTTTTTGTATTATTCATAAAAAATGAAATTGACCACTTCAACAAAAAAAAAAAGCTCAGTTATCCAATTAGCAGGTCCCTCTTACTCAGCAGGACAAATGGCTGCCTGGTCAAAACGTCCATAGACGCGACGTCCCGTCTCTGACCGCCGTGCTACCCTGGGCCCCCCCCCCCCCCCCC
>OOFB01021513.1:25069-39255 GCA_900323305.1 Trachyrincus murrayi
TGTATGTATGTATGTATGTGTGTATGTACATGGCTGTATGTATGTATGTATGTATGTATGTATATACTACTACTGCTACTACTACTATTACTACTACTACTACTACTACTACTACTACTACTACTATACTGCTACTACTACTACTACTACTATACTGCTACTGCTACTACTACTACTACTACTACTACTATACTGCTACTACTACTACTACTACTATACTGCTACTACTACTACTACTACTATACTGCTACTACTACTACTACTATACTGCTACTACTACTACTAATACTACTAACATGTATAGAATGTATACAGAATTTGCAGCTCAAAGAACCCCAATGAAACAATATCACAATTAATATGAAGACACTAGTAAATAACACAAGCAAGAGAGGCGAAGAGAAGACAGAGCATATATTAGAGCAATCCAAGATTCAGATTCAGAAAACTTTATTGTCCATCCACAGTGTGACAGCAAATCCTCCGTGACATGGCTCACAATGAAACATAAAAGCACACAACAGCCAATAACTTACAGCAGACTTGGAAAAAAAGAGCAGAGTGCATCAACGTGTTTAACGTGTGAACTGGCAGTGTGGAGGAACAATAGGAACACCAAAACACTAATTAAATTACACACAACCAAATGGATACGCAGTCGCGCCTTTGAGGTAGCGCTCCCATTGGCCGATGGCTCCCATCATTTGGCGAGCGACGCGGTGACAGATGGCAGCCCGGTGATATGAAGTGGGAGACCGTTTGACCGCCGCACGATGACCAGCCCGCAGCACAGCCGTCCATTAAAAGCCTCCAGATTTGAAACCTTTTATTGCTGACCCGTCAAGTGAAGACTCGAGAGTTGCACAGTAGAAACATGGTAGTTCTTAGAACAAGGCACGTGTCAGCGACGCAGTGAGAAGCAGAGAGCTGCGTGTGAAGAAAAGCACACACTAGGAGTGTGTACTAAGAAATCTAGAATATTAAAACATATCAAAAAGAATATAAAGTGCCAGTGTGCCGGTGTATATAATACATAATACATCAAATTAAACCGAGTGATGTGCACTGAATTAACATAGAATGTGTTTCGGTTAAAGTCACCGGTCCTGTGTTAGACACGCGAGGAGTGGCGATGTCTCTCTCTGCCTCGACCGTCTGTCCTCTGAAGAACCATGCAGGCATTCTGCCAGGGAGAACATGAACTCAGCAGTTAGGCTTAGCCGGCCGGGCCTCCCTCAGAAACAAGTCGTGTCATGTCGTCACCGCCCGCCCTCGGGGGACGGGTGAGTTCATCCTTCTCTCTTCTCCTTGTGTCCTTGCCAGCTGATGAAGGCCATGAACAAGTCCAACGAACACGTGCTGGCCATGGGCGCGTGCTTCAACGACCGCGCCGACTCCCATCTGGTGTGCGTTCAGAACGACGACGGCAACTACCAGACACAGGCCATTAGCATCCATCACCAGCCACGCAAAGGTCTGCCTCCTCCTCCTCCCTCACCTCCTCCTCCACCCTCACCTCCTCTTCCACCTTCACCTCCTCCTCTACCCTCATCTCCTCATCTTTCACCCTCACCTCCTCCTCCTCCACCCTCACCTCCTCCTCTTTCACCCTCACCTCCTCCCCCTCCTCCTCCTCCTCCTCCTCTACCCTCACCACCTCCTCTTCCTCCACCCTCACTTCCTCCACCCTCACCTCCTCTTCCACCTTCACCTCCTTCTCCACCCTCACCTCCTCATCTTTCACCCTCACCTCCTCTTCCTCCACCCTCACTTCCTCTTCCACCTTCACCTCCTCATCTTTCACCCTCACCCCCTCCTCTTCCTCCACCCTCACTTCCTCCACCCTCTCCTCCTCCTCCTCCAACCTCACTTCCTCCACCCTCACCTCCTCTTCCACCTCCTCCTCCACCCTCACCTCCTCCTCCTCCTGTTCCACGATGATGTGCCCTTGTATATTATCCACTCTTCACCCCACGACAGACCCCAGGTGAACGCTGTTTAGCTGTGTTTAACGTGCCGTTCATGTGTGTTCCCTCCATAGTTACCGGCGCTTGCTTCTTTGTGTTCAGCGGGGCTTTGAAAGCGGCATCGGGGTACCTGGCCAAGACCAGCATCGTGGAAGGTGAGAACTGCTGACACCTGATGGATATGTCCGTCTGTGTATCCGTCTGCCTGTCTGTCTGCCTGTCACAAGGGTTGCTTGGTAGACACGTTTGATCGTTTTATTACTCGTGTCAACACAGTAAGGATTCTTTTGGTGTGAGGAAACGGCGCCTGACCTCCTTCTCCTCCCACCACCCAGATGGTGTGATGGTCCAGATCACCGCGGAGACCATGGACTCCCTACGGCAGGCGCTGAGGGACATGAAGGACTACACCGTTGCATGCGGCAAGGCGGACCAGGAGGAGAGCCAGGAGCACGTCCACATCCAGTGGACCGAGGACGACCACAACTTCAACAAGGGGTGGGCTGGTGTTTCTTTGTACCGGGGGGTGGTCGTGGTTTGTACGGTGCGGATGCATTGGACTGCTGTTCCTCTTGGATCACCCGGTGGAGCGTTATGTGCTGCATTATGTTCTATTGTGTTCTTCTGGAGAACCACTGTGAGACGATTTATGTGCTGCTTAGCTTGAAAGGGTTTTTCTGAGTTGGCGCGATTGTTTACACCAGAAGTGTACTATCTGCAAATCCAAATGTGCTTTTCTATCATCAGATCAGAGAGAGTGCAGGCTCCTCACGTCTTGTGTGTGTGTGTGTGTGTGTTAGTGTTGAATTGAGCTGTGTTTCCCTTGAGGCGCCAGAGATGTGCGATATGATAAAGCCATTCCTTCAGCACAATTATTCCTGTGTGGTCTTCTTCTCTGCTCCTCGAGGCGGCAGATACGATATTATGTGAAAACGCAGTTTAAAAAAATAGGACTTTTGTTTACGGACACATGTTGCTTTATATATATATAGGGCAAGTTGCAGCAGACTGTAAAATCTGCCCAGTTGAACCACAGAGGAACACTGTTGTAAACAATAGCTGTAGAGGACAGATAATATTCTACTCTGCTCATTCTGGAGCTGGGGTTGGAACCTTCTCCCATCGTCTTCTCCTTAAAGCCTCCTGATGATAAACTAATATTGAATATGTTGTTCTCGTGGCGATCTCCACAGTGTGATCAGTCCCATTGACGGGAGGTCCATGGAGTCCATCACCAGCGTCAAGATCTTCCACGGCTCTGAGGTCAAGTCCAACGGCAAGGTGATCCGCTGGACAGAGGTACGTCTCACCGACAAAACCTATCGGTCCTCTTTTACGTATTAATTGTACCTGTATTTAGTATATGCCCCTAGTTTTAAATTAGGGTTTCAAACACACAACTCCCTCCCTTCCCGATCTTTTTAAAACATTTCTTTACCGTTCTACCGTCTAGGCAGACTATCTGTAAACTACATGATACGGCTGAAAAAACGAATAAAACACATTATGAAATATTATTTCAAATCTTGAATGTTAAAGGTTGTATAAAAATAATACATCCACAAATGTTGACGGGTCCAAAATATATGTTTTGTTTATCTCTGATAACAGTGTAATGACGTTGGTATCACGCGGTATCTCTGTGTCCATCAAGAGTCCAGTTAGTGTGGAAAAAAACATAAAGATGTCTGAGTTTGAAGGCTTCACTCCAGTACCAGTCCCAAGTATGGGAGCAGGACCAGGGTGAACATCGGTTCAGCTTTAGGACTGGAATGGACATCTAGTGGCTGAATGTTATCAATGTTATCAATTGCACATTTAATATTATACGTTATACGTTGCTGAAACTGAAATAAAACGTAAAAAAGTAAAAAATAAATAAATAAAATGCTAAAAAAAGAACCAATGTTATTTCAAATGTGCTAGCTCATGGTTCCCTTGGTGAGGAGCTGCGGTCTTGTGCTCCTGCAGGTGTTCTTCCTGCAGAGCGAGGACCAGCCCGGCGGGCTCAGCGACCCGGCCGACCACAGCCGGCTGACGGAGAACGTGGCGCGGGCCTTCTGTGCGGCGCTCTGCCCCCACCTCAAGCTGCTGAAGGAGGACGGCATGGCCAAGCTGGGCCTGAGGGTCACGCTGGACTCTGACCAGGTGGGATACGGACACCCGGGGGGTTTAGACAAGTCACATTTGTAGACCCAATCGAAGTGCCACATTCATTGGGCTTTTGATCGCCGCGGTGTGTGTGCAAGATGGATTCCCCGAACCAATCGTAAGAAATGAGCGGTCTAAAATCTCAACGGTCTCATACAGAGGCAGGCTCAGTGAGCTCTAGCTGACGGATAGCTACGGCATTTCTAACAGACTACACTCAAATAATAGCTCTTAAATCGTAATACCTCTCTCTCTCTGCAGGTGGGCTACCTGGCGGGCAGTAACGGCCAGCCCCTGCTGCCCCAGTACCTCAGCCACCTGGACACCGCCCTCATCCCCGTCATCCACAGCGGCGCCTGTCAGCTCAACGAGGGCCCCGTCGTCATGGAGCTGGTTTTCTACATCCTGGAGATCATCTCCTAGACAACGGTCGTCCCAGCTCTTTATTCCTGCTCTTTGTTTGACACATTGGAACTACAATAATAATAAAAAATATACATACATATATATATATATATATATGTATATTTTTTAACACAGGGCCGACGACCACCTGACGTTGTGAACAGGATCAAACAAAACGCTACAAGTAGTCACAGATACTTTCTGACTCAGGTTTGCCCCCCCCCCCCAATAACGTGTTTAAGTTCCACTGTGGGAGCCCTGGGCACCACCATCGGTCAAGACCCCCCTCCCTTGTAGCAACAGCAGACCCTCCAGACCACCAGGGGGGGGTCCACTGTCCAGCCGTCCGGTTATCATCCAACCATAAATATCAGGAGGGGGATGATGACCAACAGATGCAAAATCACACAGAGAGGGACCCGAGCAAGTGCCTCTCTGTGTGTGTGTGTGTGTGTGTGTGTGTGTGTGTGTGTGTGTGTGTGTGTGTGTGTGTGTGTGTGTGTGTGTGTGTGTGTGTGTGTGTGTGTCGTTTCTTCTTCTGCACTACGGTGCACAGTGCCTGCAGCAAGCCGCTTTATCGGACGACGTCAACTTTCAGACTCTTAAGCTTTACTTATCCATCACATGCTTTGTTTCACTGGACGTGAGCGAGGCACCCTGCGTGTAGATATTCCTCCAGTGAACCTTCCTGGGTGACACAAGAGCAGTTTGGGGTTGCCGTGTCGTTTTTAATTCACTGCAAAGCAGTGCAGGACACTGGAGGGTCCAGTATGGGGCAGTAGGGCCGTGTTTCTCACGTTGTGTGCAGACTGCAAGGGCATCCGCGGTCGCCCAAGACCCGGTGCACTCACGGTAACAACAAAAGGTCTCGATGCTTTACCGGTTAAACTCTGTAACGCGGCCGCAGCGAACCTGGGCGGCGGCAGAAGGGTTTTTCGAACACCAGGAACAAGTTCCACTTTCTGAGCCTTGATTCTCCGCGCTTCGAGGTGAAGGCAAGAGAAAGCGGTGAGCGTGTGCGTTTCCGTGGTATGACGTCGTCCCACAAATGTAACTTCTCCCAGAGAGACTGAACTTCTGCGAGCTGGAAGTTGAGGGCGGGGCTTTAAGCGGGAGGGGGGGGGGGGGCGTGCCTCCCTGCTGGCGTCAGCGGCGCTGTCTTGGCGCTCCAACAGGTTTTCTTTGGTTTGACTCTTCCTAATCATACAAAGAAAAATAACCCGTCAAAAGTGTAAAGATTATTATAAATATATATATATATAAATATATATGTGTGTATAAAATGCAAAAGCAGTGCACTGGATTCTAAGCCATTTTACAGGAGAGAAGAAGACTTCAGACTGAGGGAGCAGGGTAGCCTACGTGCCTTCATCCTGTAGAATGGGTGGTGTTGGAGGAGTGTTGACGGGCTCCACGGTAAACATAAAGTTACTGTTGTTTAGCAATCGCTCTGTGGGTTCCTCCACATGTTTAAAACGCCCCCGATAACTCAGCATCCCAAGCGCTGGGATGCATGTGGGTGAGTGATGCCACTATCTGCTCTGTCACTCAACATTAATAGTCTATATCGTCTTGGCCTGCATATACAAATTTAGTCAGACTTTGAAAACATATGGCAATTCAATTTTTTTTTCTTTTAAGTAGCCACGCCCACAAAGCGGGAACCCTGTAGGTCGATTTAAGGTGTCAGAATTTTCATGAAGTCTGCATTTGGGACGTCCAAAAACAACCACCCCAAAAACCCTCTATTCTACTCGGGCAAAGGTCTGGCCTACCTTCTCCTTCAATGACATGGACCTGATGGAAAACAAGAATGTATCTGTAAAACGTTTGTTTTGTGGCTGAAGTCAATGCATCGTCTTGTGGCATTTCCCGTCTTGTCTCGGGAAATGCCAATCTCCCCTAACGTCACAGTGGAATCTACAGGGGACAAAACGTAGCCCAACAGCAATCCATAGGAACAGGCTTTGTGAAGCATTTTATTACAGTAAGTCATGTTGTCTCTACAAAACAGTCCACCAGCTATCAGCAGCATCCAAGACAATCACGTGAATATCTGCAGAAGAGCCAACGCCTCGACGTGAACCCTGTAGCTCCACCATAGTCCAATCCTCCCACCACAACCTGCAACACAGAACTCGACTGAACCCGGATGACTACAAATTAAAAGTGGTCTAAGGATTGTTGTACGAGAGGTCAAAAGTCAAGAGCGATGGTTCGCTGGTCACCTTCTGTTGCGGTGGTCTCGTGTTCCTCTTCCCCTCCCGGGTTGGAGTCAGGATCAGTCACTGTGTCTTCTCCACTGTGATGAGCTTACATTAGCCAGCCACTGGGAGTTTGACTTGATTTTTAAAATTAGGACCAGGAATATTCTGAACTCTAGCAATCTATTTTTCAGTCCTCCCCCTACCACCGTATTTTGATTTAGTTTTTGGACACTTTTTGTTACCTTATTTTAGCGTTATCCGATTTGTGCAATATCCCAGCACCTTTTTAAAAGGTGCAATTTTATTTAGTCATGAGTAGCATTTTATACAATTGAGTTGCAAGTTAGTATCCGAACTGAGAAAGCTGCATGCATGCATTAACAAAAGAGCTTGCCATGGTGAAGAGCTACTCAACCTTGCATCTTGACAGTATTTTTACGTTGTGGATAAAATGTAAAATCAAAAGACAAGAAATCCATGCAATCCCACCATTGACTGGGTGTTGTTAAAATCGTCTTTTTTATTTATCTTTGACATCAGTCAAAAAGAACTGTACGATAAGCCAAAAAACCCTAAACATGTTTATCTCATTACACTACAAACGTCATCAATCGCAGTCTTTAGCAAAAGAAACATGTAGTATATGTATAATAAAGACTTATAGAAAATTGAAAAGATGGTGTTTTATCTTATTTCTTGCATGCTGTTCGAACAACCTCTTAAACCGAGTCATTAGACCATATACAGACCGGTTTTTCAACAAAATAAGAGCCTATTTTCTTCTACGATTTAAGTGTGCAAAAATAAAATTACTTTAATTGTAAAAGTTTCATTTCAATCTGCGGTGTACAAAAACACTTGTCATTCTGAGTTGGTGACCAAAGGAAGCTGAAGCTGGTCATATTAAGACTCCCAAAAAACGAATAAATGAAGCGTATGGTTGATCAACAAAGAACATTTGAAAATGCTGTGACCATGCTGACAAGGTTGGTGACTTCAAAGGCTGTGCTACAACGTGGAGGTATTTATGGTTGGTTAAAATGTAACTCAATTGGCTCAAAGTGGATCCGTTACTGACCCGTCTTAAGGAATTTGTCAGAATGTCACCTCTTAAAACCACTTTTAATTATTTGGGAGCTTTGTTACAAAATGAGCCATCTGCAAAGCAATAAGTGTTTGCGTTATTCATCGAAACATCCAAGCTTAAATGCTGTGCTGTAGGATATGAGAGGGCTCCCACAAGAGTATTTTGGAAAAAATGTAAACAAATGCAACTATGACAACATTTAGAACTCATCTGAGATCCGTGAACATTGGCTCCCCCTTGTGATTCGGACGTGCAGTTATGTGCTACAACACGTAAACCTATGAAAACGAGAGAACGCAGGCCACACATACCCGAGTGACGCACCACGCACGTGGACACACACGGCTTGGCTCAACAGTGAGACAACGTGTTCAACTAAACTAAGTGTCTGTGCCTCAGAAAGCAGGGCGCCATTTTAACTTATTACTGTGAACAAATCACATGACACCTTTTATAGTACCGCCGAATAATATTATCCTTAGTACATTGCCATGTCTCTTAAGAATCCCCCTCTTCCATTGATAAATAGATTGTATAGATTTGTTCTTTATATATAAATAGACGGGGGGGGGGGGGGTCGAATACTCGCAACATAGCTAACTTTTCCATGTCCAGTTGCACATCGTTATGGCACCCAAAGGCCCTTTCAAATATGCAGTTGTTTTTTTTTGTTTTTTTTACAGCAACAGTGATTACTTTGGTATTAGTGCATAAGTGCAATTCTAGAGACAATACACACTCTTCAATATAAAGTCATCTACAGACAGCAGGTTCAGGCCTCCCCATCCAGTCACTGTACTCTTACTGACGTAGACATCAGACCTCAGGGGTAGCACTGAGACACACCGGGGTTTATTACTGCTTTCTGGTTGGCCCAAATAAGTGCCAGGTGATGTCATACGACCCTATAGTGTGAGACGGTATTTGACACTAGCAGCAGTAACCCCGGGTCGCTGCTGTCTCTGGGACTTGACCATAGTGTTGGTGACTGTGCCAACTGTGTGTGTGAGGAGAGCTAGCTACATGTCGTCTTGCTTAGAAGTTTATTTTAACCGTTCACCGGCCCATTCACAACGCTAGCAAAACGAATTGTCATGCTCCGGCCAATGGTGTGCATTTTAACAGCCACATGTGAGCGCGGTGAGCAGCTATTGGCCGGACTCAGACTTCTCCCTGACGTTGAAGCGTATGGCGGTAACAGAGCTACTATGGCTGAAATTGAAAACTGGAAGTATGCTAGCGGCGCAAATACATATTCTATGGCATCATTTTGAACTTCATTAAATAGGTGAGAACGTGTAGATGTGTAGATAAGAGGAACGAAGGACGCCAGGCGATTCTGTTGGATGACACGGTGTGTATGTGTGTGCCAGTAAACCGCTCTACTCCTCTTCCTCTTTGGAATCCCTGGCTTTCCTCCCTCCTCTTCACAAGCCTCCACACTCTCCCGAGGTGGTGATTTGAGTCTAGAAGAGTTGTCAGAAGAATCACATATGATTGAACACATTGCAGACATCAACTCACGTTCACTGGGAAACAGGAAAGGCTATTCTATCAGCATTATGTACAGCAAGTCATGTATTGCTGACTTTTGCAGACTATTACCAAATGTACATGAGATATTAACCATAACCAAGATTAAATCCAGGCTGAGAGCAGGGGTAAAAACCCAAGGCCTACACCGCTATGAAATAATAGAAGAGAACAGCAGGGGTTGGTTTTGAGCCGCTCTAAAACCCTCCCAAAGTAGGGCCTTCGATCATTTATTTTCCTCAAGATAGAAAGAGAAGAGATGTAAATAGTGCTCCTCTGTACCTTGGAGGGCCTTCCACCTTCCGCCTCACAGCAACATCTAAAGAAGAACCTGTGGAACAAACACAGCCACGTCAACGTAGAGAAACTCACGCACTCCAAAAATCGAATCCGTTTCAGAGAAAAATCACAGAAAAGTTGGTCCAGGATTTGTGTTCTCCAAATCTGACAAATGAAGTCAACGGTCCAACTTTTCTGGGGAAAAGCACGTGAGGGGAGGTTGCACTTTGCCGTGGGTTTTACCTGGGACTGGTCCAGCACCAGCCAGCGCTCGGTGATGCTCTGCAGGTCTTGTCCGCTCAGAGGCTCCCTCAGCCGCACCTTCACCTCAATACGACCGCCGGTGTGCTTGCGGCCGTCCATCACCTGAAACCGTGGAGATGACCACGCGGTGAGAGACGCGCGCCACAAGCTAAGATATATGATAGCTACTGTAACCAGGAGGGTCCAAAATGTACTTTAACAATGTTAAAGTAGTGGAAATCTACTGGCAAAGTTATTGTTTTAATATGTAACCCTGACATTTTTTCTCCTGTCAAATGGTCAAATCTATCAGCAAGGTGTTCATGTTGGACCCTAACTGTAACTGTCTGCACCACTAATACAAAATAAATACTAACCTTGTACTTCTGACTTCTATAGCTACTCTGTCCAGTTGTGTTTTGAGACCAGGCTGTGCAGCATGCTTGCTCTGACTGTTTGCAGCCTCACTTGTAAGTGGCTTTAGAAGATCCAGTAAGGACCCAGCTGCTGACTGTAAGCCAGGAGGGCGGATCCAGCTGCTGACTGTAAGCCAGGAGGGTGGATCCAGTAAGGATCCAGCTGCTGACTGTAAGCCAGGAGGGCGGATCCAGCTGCTGACTGTAAGCCAGGAGGGTGGATCCAGTAAGGATCCAGCTGCTGACTGTAAGCCAGGAGGGTGGATGCAGTAAGGATCCAGGAGGGTGGATGCAGCCTCACCTCAACGATCTCCCTGATCTCACTGTGGCTCTCCAGCTGCTCCAGCTTCAGGAGGGCCGAGCCCACCGGCTTGTCGCTGCGCAGGAACCCCCTGGAGTCACATGATGGGTGAGGGATGACATCACACTTTGACTTGTTTGTGTAGCTGCTTCGTAATACAGAGTCTGTGCACAGAACTACACAATATGGCTTCGGTAGCCATCTTCTATCTTACCTTGTGATTCAAAGTGGGAAATGTGTGGACAATTACTCAAGAGATGAAAATGGTCGTGTGTGTGTGTGTGTGTGTGTGTGTGTGTGTGTGTGTGTGTGTGTGTGTGTGTGTGTGTGTGTGTGTGTGTGTGTGTGTGTGTGTGTGTGTGTGTGTGTGTGTGTGTGTGTGTGTGTGTGTGTCGGACCCTTTGTGCAGGACTTCCAGCTTGAGGCCCTTGGACTGGACCACCCTCCTGAAGCCCCGGTGGTTGCGGTTGATGGACAGTGTGAAGCTCTGGTTGTATTCTGGGGAAGCAGATCAGTGGCAACATGTCAACAGCATGAGGAGTGGCCCTGCAGCAACGAGCCAGCTATCCTGATGGGTAACACACACACACACACACACAACAGAACTGACATCATCTGTGAGTGAGCGGCGTCTCACCTGGGGAGTTGGTGTTCTTGATGACGGCCGTTTTATGGGATTGAGGTTTCTCCTAGTTAAACAAACAGAACGACAGCATAGAAACAAAACAAAAGATAGGCCTCCGTGAATCTTGAATCTTGTGTTAGGGTGGTCTACTTACTGTGCTTGGATAGGGGAAGTCAAACTTTACATATGCATCCAGGTCATTTGCTTGGACACCTAGAGAAGAGGATTCATTTGTTTTCAATTATAACGGCCATCGTGAAACTATGTTTGTGCATGCATTGAAACACCCCACCATCCCATAATGACCCTTACCGCTAGGAGCAGGTAGATTCAACCCTTTGACCATCTCCACCACCATCTCAGTGCTGCTCAGCTCCGGGAAGATCCTGAGAGCAAGGAGAAAACAATATACGTTAGATAAGGAATGGGATCAGGGCCCAACAGAACCAGGCTGTATTGGGTTTTGGGTGAACTGTGTCCAGAACCTGACGGTGTGATGGGTCCTCTCCTCAAAGTGATGCTTGGGGGGGTCCAGACCCCGGGCCTGGGACAGCTTCAGGATCTCCAGGTTTTTCTTACAGCTCTCCGCCATCTTCTCGAACCTGGCAGGACACGGGGCGGGAAGGACCAGTGAGGTTCTAACTTGGTTCTCTTACGGATAGTCAATGTAGGCCATAGTCAACCTCAGAGTTAGAGGTGAGACAATTTCACATGGGAAAAAATAAGAAACAAGACTTTACTTTGTCGTCTCTGTGATGTTCCCCAGGTGTGTGAATTGTTTGGAGTAGGTCAGACATTTCTAGACAAGGGGCACAAAAGTGCACAAAATTGAATATCCCCATAAAAGTCCCCAAAAACACGACGTATTGCAGAAGAAGAGAGAAAAGCCTACTAGAGTTGGATAGACATTGGTAAAAGGTTACATAAACTGTAGCAATATGGATAGCATAATTAAACACAATAAATACCCCAATAAAACATGCAGTTATCAAAAATGGCAACAGCCAATCAGCGCTCTACCTCATGTTGCTCTTTGAGGATCTTGACGAGTTGCGTGTAGACCGCCTCTGCTTTCTCAGAGAGCTGCACATCACTATGGTGCACCAGGATGAAGTCCTCATCCTCGTCACCAGGGGGCGACGGCACCTGGAATGCACAGCGGGAAGCATTAGCATTGAGCCAATACTCTTTTCACAGAGGTGCCGTGGCATGACAAACACAGGTGTCACTCATAACAGTAATTATGGGTCTGCTCCTTTTATGCACAAACATACAGTATGTATATATATATATATATATATATATATATATATATATATGCATTTTGAATGCGAGTGAACAAGGGTTCCAGCCGTTCAGAACGCTAGCTGCTAGCGCTTAGAACCAAGATGGCCGCTAGGTGAACAAGGCCCATAGAGCCAGTGGAGACACCTTGCTGATGTCCACGGCTTTGCCGCCGCGGGCCGCCTCTATCAGGGGCTCCAGGGCCTTGGCGGTGCGGAGGAAGCCCTTGGCCTGCTCCATGTCGTTCTTCTGCTTGGCCTGCAGAGCCGCCTTCATGTACTGCTTCCTGCGGCCCTCCAGGAAGTCCAGCTGCTGTGTGCCTGTACAGGACACACACACTCTTTCAGGCTCATTCCCTATTCCCCTATATAGTGAACACTATGTAATACACAATTTTAAGGGATTTTACGGTGCATTATGCATATTAAGTAGTGCACTATATAGGGAACCAGATTTGTACACTCACATTTTGGACAACACGTGGACCAATTCAAACACGGCCTCAGTCTTCCTGTCTCTCTCTCTATCGCTGTCTCTCTCTGCTCCATTTCTGTGGTGGTGTTTTTTGGGGGCCGGGGGGGGGGGGTGTATACATGCGCTGTATAAGTGTGTCTGTTAGGGTCTGACCTGCAGGTGAAATGCCCTCTTTAGCAGAATCTCTGTCAGGGGAGGACGCGCTTGCCCTCTTCTGTTGTGTCTGGACCATGGGAGGCACAGCCATGGTGGGCTTGTTGGGAGAAGGCTTGTCCTGCGGTCAGAGGGACAAACTAACGTGAGAGCAGGAAAGAGTGAAGGGACACCTTTAATACAAATGACACACGGTAGATTTGTTCACGACCAGTGACTTACCTCCTCTCCTTTCTCCTCCTCTCCTTCCTCGTCCCCCTCTGCAGCGTCGGTAGTGGCCAGCTTATTGGCTGCCTCCAGCACAGCGGCCAATCCCTGATCAGCTGCCGCCTCCCCCTGGCCAGGGATTGGAGGAAAGCCTGGAGGACACAATCAGCATTCTGATGATCTGAGAGCTTGGTCTGTTGTTTTACATCAAATTCTTAATCACTATCCTAATCAGCATTTTGGTGTAACCAACATAGCACGCAGATTTTGTCGAGGTGTCATAATATGGGGAAATATGGACCGCATAGGCAGTATTAGTGCTAACAACTAACCAAACCAAACTAACACACATAACATCCAAGTATATGCTAGATTAGTCTAAAGTAAGTTTAAAGACAAGTTAAACATTTTAAGGTAAGGTTGCGCTATACATACATTTTTGGAAAAGAAAAACAGTAAAATATACCATTATTCCAAGCCATGACCGTATTCGGTTACTGACGTGTCAGAGTGTTCAAGATAGCATCCACAACTGTGTGTGCATCCGTTTGTGTATGAATGCGTATGTGTTTCTGTACATAGTCTTCAACTCATTTAAATATATGCAAAAGTGTCCCGGCATCCTGCAGAACACACACAGACTGTAGTGGTTGTCAGCGGCTACTAGATTTCAGAACAAGTTTCAGTAACTATTCATAACACATTGTGTGGTTATTTAACTGAAGACATGGTGTGTGTGTGTGTGTGTGTGTGTGTGTGTGTGTGTGTGTGTGTGTGTGTGTGTGTGTGTGTGTGTGTGTGTGTGTGTGTGTGTGTGTGTGTGTGCCTGTATGTGTGCGCGCGCACCAATGGGG
>OOFB01021530.1:9314-47834 GCA_900323305.1 Trachyrincus murrayi
TGAGCAGGCGGTCCTTCGATGTGGCTCCGGGACACACGTGTGTGTGGGCTCCGGGACACATGTACACACCGCTAGCAGAACGTGGCCATATGCGGCCAGACCGCCTCCGAGTGCGGTCCGAAGCGATCAGACCTCAATGTGTCCTCGATACGTCTTGGAATGTTTGAGATAGCTCACTTCACACCCTGGAACCACCGTAACCTCTCAGGAAAGGGTCGGCTCCGCCCCTAACTCTCTAACCTTATTTAAATAGTGCAAGAAGTCATCACTTGATTTTATTTTATTTCAATAAATTCTTAGTTCAAAGTTCATTGATATATATTATATAAAAGAAAAAGAAAAGTTATGAAAAATTCTGTGGGTTGTATCTTGATAAAAACGTATGTTACAAAAATGTAAAAACTTGACTAGATTAATAACAGGAGAATATTAAGTGCAATCCTGCAATAAATTATGCTAATATATACAATTAGTATATATACATACATACTAATGGTATATGAACTGAATTTACTCAAATCGTTGTATCACAAAATTGTGAATTTGAGTGAGTCCTGACTTGACATGTCTGGTCCACTGGGAAATGTATTTTTCTCAAAACAGCGTTAGTTATTCTGGCGGCCCTTTATTGCTTGTTTACACATCCCAGCCGTAGTGCTACCATCTGCTTAGCCTGTTTACTTAGTCTGATTTACTGTGGGTTAAGGAGCAACAATGTGAACTCATTTGTGTTAATGTAGTGGTAATCTCAGATACAGCAGTCCTACTAAAGTCTGATTTGTGAGACTAATGTAGTGGTTATCTGCAAATGAGAGATATATATGTATAAATATATAGATGTTTTTTTGTATTATTGTGTGTATATGTATTTAGTAAATCAGCAACATGTTCTCTAACATAAGGCTTGGATTGCTATAGCACCCCCATATCAACCCCAACAAATGCCTTACTTTTTTTTATATATTTTTATTAATTTTTATGTATTTATATTTTATTTTACCTCCCTAAATAGCACCACCATAGCACCAGCAAGAAATAATCTCTGGCCCCAGCCCTGTTTTCTAAGACTTATAGACGATCTCCATGAGGTCTTCATGAAGTTGAACTCCATGACAAGCTGTATGTGCATGCAGCATGTAAACTACGACCACACGAGAGAAACAAGTCTGTTACGTAAAAATCACTCTAATCTCTGAAGCATCATGCTAATTAGATGTCTGCCTTTAGACGTTTCATAATTACATTGTGAGCCATAAGTAATCCCAAACATTTCTCTGCCCGTCTGCTTCGGTCGGTTTGTATTTCCCTGACGCTTGAGCTCATGCTGGGTTCATCATCACGTTGGTCCTCGTTGCTTGGTTTCCACATGGAACAATTTTATAAACCTGGACTTCTTTTTTGTTTAAAATGATCCGAATGTCTAACCGAGAGAGCCTTCCTCTGGGGGGGGCGAGAAAATCTTAAGTTTCTAAAATGAAAAAGTGAGAAGAAAGAAATCAAAGCAAAGCATTGTCGAGATTTTCCCCCTGCCCAGCCGATTCTCGCATTGTCGTTTTTTATCTTGAACGCCGCAGGTCGTTCCAGGACCTGTCCAAGCAGGCGGACATGGTGTATGGGACGGTACGCGACTCTGCCGTCTACGAGTACTTCCGCGCCAAGGGGACCAACCCTCTGGAGCAGGACAGCACGTTCGCAGAGCTCTGGAGGACCATCAACAAAAACAACGGCCAGGACAACTCTGTCTTCAGCCCCACCGCCGGCATCAAAAAGGTGAGCGCAACGGGCGGGCCCCCGCGCCTGGTCTGTTACTATAACTACCGTCCCCCAGTCGGCCAATAGAGGGGCAGGATTTCTTAACAAAGAGAAGCCGGCTGTTAGCAGTGGAAAGGCCTCAGGCTTTAATGAAAGGCTTCAATAAAGAATGAGAAGTAAAATAAAAACGTCTGCCTTGCTGATACCTTTCATGTTGTTCAACTTCAGACGGAGGTTTACCAGACCACACTAAAGCTCTTTGCCTGAGTGCTGCTGGCTCATCAGCAGTTACCATAGCAACCGGATGGCACAGAGCAGCGGTCCGCTCAATGAGGGAATGGAAAAAATAACAGACATTAATTCAAGCAGTTTCTGTATTTGGGGGTCTAAATGATTTTAGCAAAAAACAATATAAAGTGTCTATAGCCGTGTTTCCACCGCAGGAACTTTCCCCAGGAACCTTTTGGAGGAACCCCGGGACCAGGGTCTCAATTAAGTTCCGGGGACATTATTTTAACCCCCCCAGAAACTCCCTGCTCGGGCGGTAGTACTTTCCATTAGCACAGGAACTTTGGGGGTGGAGCTTGCAGCACTGAACATTTCTGATTGGTCGACGGCAGAGCTTCAGTGCAGCCTAAAAGTTTCCGAAGACGCACGGCTTCCATCGTATGGGAGTAGCCTAGAAATAAGAACATTGTGCAACGTTTTGATGAAATTGCACAGCAGGACTAGCGCTATTCACCCGAAGAGAAAACACACAGGTGCCATTGTGGATGACTGATCACCAGAAAAAGAAAAAAGATACGTACCTGTTCTATTCATGTTTATTAAATTACCAACCCGTTATTATTAGTGGGTACAGCTTTTTGGTATTGGCCGCAACTAACTAGTGGGAGCGCAACTATGGAAAACTAAATCCCGGGGAGAACCCTAGAGAACATTTCATAAATATGATTATTATATTATACGTTAGTTTAAAGTCTGTCTCTGTGGATCTTGCCGATGCTCACACTGGACGTCAGGTGTCAAAGTGCTACCGAAGTATTGGAATAGTGTTCTAATATCAATATCTAATAGCAAGACACAGAACCCATACAGTCAATGGTGCTAACCATAGACTAACCCATAGACTAACCCATAGACTAACCCCTAGACTAACCCATAGACTAACCCATAGACTAACCCATAGGCTAACCCATAGACTAACCCATAGACTAACCCCTGTTCAACTAAAGTTAGATGTGCAGTGCTGTACAGCGCAAATAAAAGTATCAACAAAAGTATCAACAATGTCCCCTTTGTCTCCTTGACTTCCGCGACCATTTAAAGGAATAACACAGCCTACGACACTTTCACATCATTATAAAACATCTATTGGTGACAGATGTTTTATAGATAAATGTACAATTTACAGAACGTTGCCTCCTGATGTTGAGACACGACAGCCAGTGACAAATTGCAAATAACGATAAAGTACAATATTAGACATATCGGAAAAATAGGACCTGGGGTGCGTTGTACATCACCAACAGACGTTTTATAACGATGTCAAAGTGTTTTAGGCTGTATTATTACTTTAAGCTAGCAACACTTTTTGATTTGAGAACGATAATAATAATGACGGTGGGGACGCTTTTCAAGGAACCTTTTAGTTCCTTGAAAAGTAGTTCCTGGGACTAAAAGTTCCAGGTACTTTGGGTGGAAACGCGGCTTATGTTAGCGTTATGAATTAGTTCCATTAAGTTGAGAGCAGCCGTTCCGCTCCTCCGGGCTTGTGTTAGGCATGCGTTATGGTTCATTTGTGTTTTTCTGCATTACGTGCATGTCTAATGGCCAATGTACAATGTCTTTTCCACACAAAAAGATTCTAGGAATGTGGTCACCAACCACAAAGTACACGTGATGTACTTGATGAAGACTCGACCAACACAGATCCAGGATTAGACATCTAATTATTATTCTAGCTATTCTACTCTTTACAATAATATAAAAGTAGTTTTTCGTTTTTTAGGCTACATACAAATCTTTCAGGATGACTTTATATATATATATATATATATATATATATATACCTTTTTGAATACAGAAATGGATATATTTTACATCCGTGACTGCAGCTTGCTCTGGTACAGAACCAAGAAGTATTTCACAAACCAAACCGCTTATGAGTGAAGTCTCTATTCTATTAGTTTTGCTATCCTAATATTTTCAAGTGTGCTGTTGAAATGAATATTTGCAAATCAGAATCATATTTCATATTCCTTATTTTCCCCATTGCGTTTTTAAACAATGCAAGCATACGTTTGTTCTCTTTTGTACCGCACACGCACACAACACACACAGCAGTTGAAGGGATTAATTCATAATTGGACAAATTAAACACAGTTGGGTCCAGGCACGCACACACACACACACACACATACACACACGCGCTATTAAACAGCTTTGTTTTTGAAGCTAATTGCCTTTTGCTGGTCCTAATGGTAGTAGAGATACATCAATGAGAACTGTTCCTTTCAGCTTTTAACGTTAGCTTGAAACATATTGGGCAGATAGACGTTTTTATTCACTCGCAAAAAAGTGACTTCTTCATCTTCTTAAGCGTGTCTAAAGATATAGGAACACATGCAGTCAGAATCCAATGTGAAGCAGGACGGCTGCTTGGGGTTTTATTGGATGACGCCACAACGGCAGTAGTGCTAAAAGTAGTGTTGGGTCCAGAGGGAAAACTGACAAGAGGCCAGAGAACCGCAGTGTCCCTGAAAATATACTTCACGCTTGGAAATGTCAAAATACAATCCTATTAGGACAAAGAAGTCAACTTTCCCAAAAACAGTTCAACATGTCTTTCCTTATGTGTCTTAGGAAATGGGAAATGTTGCACATTTCCTGAGCGTGTCTGAGCGTGACTTGAGACATGATACATTCATAATTAAATTCAGTTTTATTCACCTGCACTGTTTGTGTGTGTGTGTGTGTGTGTGTGTGTCTATGCATATATGTGTGTGTGTGTCCACAGACCAAAAGGGAGGCCTTTGCCTTCCTGTGGGACATGGCGGTGGTGGAGTATGCGGCGCTGACCGACGACGACTGCACCCTAACGGTGACGGGCAACAGCATGAGCACCAGAGGCTACGGCATGGCCCTGCAGCACGGCAGCCCCTATCGAGACCTCTTCTCCCAGAAGTAAGTCAGCACACGGTGGGGCTTAGTGGTGCTTGGTGGTGCTGGTGGTGCTGGTGCTGGTGGATGTCGTTACAGAAACATTGGCATCACAGTAGGGCTGCCGCGATGACATAGATGCTGAAATTGCGTCAATGTCAATATTTGTAATGTTTGTGTTATTTCTAAAATGCAAATCGTTTGAATTCAATTCGTTATGATAAATGTTACTTCGGTACCACTACGGAATTGCTGCGTTCACCATCAGTCGCTTTTGGCTCCCGTCATCGGTCGGCTCCTGTCAACACCTAAAGATTTTTTTTTTTAAACAGAGTTTTGAGTTTTGCTACCAAAGAGGTTGCAAAGGTTTCCCCAGACCGAAAGTTTCAAAAGTATGGGAATACTTTAAATTAGCAGACAACAAAATGGCCGTTTCTTCACTGTGCAAAATGTCTGGCATTTCACTGCAGCGCCATACGCCAACACCTGCTGGTGCTATTCTGGAAGGTGGACCGTCAGAAAACGGCAAAAACACCGTGGGCCGATCGAGTGTTGGGCCAAAAACTGTTGTTTTCCTGCAGTACAGCGCGTCAGTGCTCAGCTGTTTTCTTTTGATGTGCCTCGCGTTTCTTTGACCACGCATTAAAAAATTATATTTCAGTGTGATCAGCCCCATAATAAGTGTAGTCTATTCATGTTTATGAGACAAACTACCAACACGTTATTATTAGAAGGGAGAGCTTTTGGCTGCTACATACGCTCATTATTAAAGTCGTAATCACTAATTTGCCTGCTACCGTAGATTAGTGTGTTGACTAGAACATGTTTAGGCTAGAATCTGGGCTTCTGCGTTGATTGACGATATGTGCGTAATTAATTATTTTATTACGTTAAGCACATAAGTCTTTGTGTAGGGAATGTCATATATGTGACGTTTTAATAATTGTGATCGATATAATTAAAGGTTTAAGTTAAAGGAACATAGGGAATATTACTGTATCTTTACATTAAGCATTAAGTATTACATGCAGTGCTCGAAGTGGATGTGAATAAGTGGAGTACTGGCACTTCTTTCCACTTCAAGCACTGATTACATGTTAAATAATGATGGTGTATTTGTTTTCCTGTGCAAACTGACTGTGAAATGTGAAACTGAAACTGTGAAATGATGTGTTTCTAAATGCATGCAAGGATTTGTTAACATATTCTCATTGTAATGCTTAATAATGGTTTACCTTTCAGGTTTAGTCCATGTTTGCTCACCGATATTACTGCAGCAAGTTTATTGCTATATAAATATTTAAACCACCTTTTCAACTGATTTATAATTCAACTCATAATCATTAAGTATTCATCAAGTGAGATGTTATTTTGCAAGTAGCATCGTGTAATATGTCTTAGTGGACTATCCGGCCAGTTAGCAGAAGAAGATTTAACAACAACCTCAATGGCATCAAACAAACTAAGCTGGAAGAACCATGGGACGATTTCATGTTGGGGCCCTTGGAGTAGGGTTGCCGTGTTTACCGGTGTTACACGGTGCCCCACCAGTGGGATTTTATTCACACTTTTCGTGATTATTATTATTAGGGGGCTAAGCACAGAGTGCGAGGTACCCTATTGTAATTGTTAGTGTTTTTATTATTATTATTATTATTATTATTATTATTATTATTCTGCCAAAAACACCTGCCCAGCCATAACCGCCCAGTCACTTTCCACAATGGTAGAGGGTGGCTAAAGATGGCCAAATAAAAAAATGTACACTGATTGGCCAAATTCTGGCACTATAGCAATCGTCTGAAAATTCAAACTTTGAACAAGCATATCTCCTGACCCCTTTGACCTACAGTCCTGACATTTTTGCCTCAAGACCCTATGACTTCCGTCTGGACAGATTTTCCGCCATTTAGAATTTTGTGAAAAACACTAAAATCCCTTAGGGTTACGGTTAGAAGGGTTAGAAGCTCTGCCATAATGGAAAAGCCACTGTGATCCAAAGGCACTGACGTCCACCCAGCAATCCTACATTATATTGTAGTTTTGCTTTTTCCCTTATTATAAAATAACAGATTTGTTATAACGAATTGAACCGCTTTAGAAATGAAGAGGGAAACACGATCAGTTGATTAAAAAGGCGATTTAGCAGCAGTGGTCTCCGCCGGGTCTGATTCAGACAGGGATAGATACGTACTGTGAATTATTATTTTTTTTTTTTTAACCGCGGTGTTCTCAGAAGAACATCCACCGGTTTTCCACACCGTTGCAACACTATTGGGAGTGAAAGTCAACAGCTATGTTGGGTGAAAAAAACCAATGTGTGTATCTGTGTGTTTGTGTGAGTGAAAGCCAAATGTGAAAGTCAAGAGCCAGATGAAAGAGAAACCTCCTTTGTGTCTGCGCATTTGTGTGAGCGCATGCATGCGTGTGTGCCAGCGTTTTTGCAAAATGTTTTGCCTCTATGCTAATGTGTGCGTGTGCATGGGCGACTTGTTACGGTTGACTACTGAACGTGCAGGACAGCGGTATAGTCTCTCTCTCTCTCTCTCTCTCTCTCTCTCTCTCTCTCTCTCTCTCTCTCTCTCTCTCTCTCCCTCCCTCCCTCTCCCAGAGAGAGAGTTTCAGTGTCTGCCTTCTGCCGGATGTCTCCCTCATCATTCTCCTCCACTACACCCGTCCTGTCCTCTCCTCTCTCGTCTCTGCTGTCTCGCCAGCTACCTAATGGGCTGGCTGGAGCGGTGGTTCACCTCTAGCTTATTCAACTTTTTAGATTACTAATCTAAAGTCTGATGTCACGCTGCTGGAAGCGGGGATCTGTAACAGTGGACACAAACTCGGCCAGCAGTAGTAAACTGTAAAAAATGTGTCTGTAAAGGTTTCAAATCAGCACAGGAAACAAGGTGTAACTCCGCCCCTTTAAGTTTTGGTTTAAGTTCTGCTATAACATAGGCTGCTGGAAATGAAAGAGACGTTGACCTATTAAAGTTTATAATGTCTATAATGTTTATTCATTGATTCACTCATCTACCAAAATCCATTTTAATTAAAATATTTTGAAATGCTTCTCACGGCATGCGATGCCGTGCGATTAATTTAGTTTACACAAAGCATGTAATTAATTAGATAAATGTTTTTAATCGCTTGACAGAAATATTGAATTCAATTTGCAAGTTTCCATTTAGTTAAACATCTCAAATTGGGAAGTCAATTTTAAGTAAAGCACACAAGATGAGATTAGAAAAACTTGAAGAAACTCCGTTAAGGCTTTTTACCCAAAAAAAACCAAAAAACATGCCCCTAGCATATTTTCTGATCGGATGTCCTATCGTTCTCCTCCTCAGGATCCTGGAGCTCCAGGAGAAGGGGGACCTGGACATCCTGAAGCAGAAGTGGTGGCCCCGGAAGGGCCGCTGTGACCTGGACAGCCACGCCGACGCTCAGCCGGAGGGCCGGGCCCTGCGGCTCCACAGCTTCGCTGGCGTCTTCTGCATACTGGCGGCGGGGCTCCTGCTGGCCCTGCTGGTTGCCGCCCTGGAGACCTGGTGGAACAGCCACCCCTGCCGCAGAGCTCAGCCCAAAGAGGTGACCGCCACCACTGACCACTCGTCGGGACAGGGCCCGGGCGCAGGCCTGCTAGCCCAGAACCGAGTGGCCACCGTGGGTCCGCTGGCCCCACCCAGGCCCCGGTCAAGACCCAGACCTCCGGGCCCCCCCGTGCTGCCCAGAGACGCCACTGCCACACTCTACTTTATGGATCCTGCAGGCGCTGACACCAGCCCCGATTTAGTCGAGCTGCAGTACACCCAGTTATAATAGGTGTGCCCCCCTGTCCTGACCATGAGAGTTCAAACATCATGTGACCTATACCCATCTCATGTTGGCACACGGGCGAGGGCGCTGGTTATCAGGGGTTTATCTGGGGCTCTTCTCTGAAATCACAATTATCTCACTCTTCTCCATGCTTACCAGAAACACATTGCATTAATTGCCTTCATTTTGGCCGAGCAAACAATCAGGTTTCATCATCATTATGCGAGAGAACTGTTGTGATTGATTGGCACATTCCGAACAACAGAACAAAATTGTACTTGTGGCTAAATGAGTATTTTGGCGCAGTACAATGGCTCTGTTTAGCTAATCCATTCAAGTCGTCCATGTAGACAGCGGAGACCGGAATCCACCCAGCTGCACTGCAACGAGACAGACTGGGGCGTGACACGGATCCCTAAACTAAAGTGTGAGCAAAAGCAGATGCTGCATAATCTAATCCTTGACCTGCTGGTGGACTTGACAATCAATAACGCAGTAAGAGGGGGAAACCCGGCAAGCACTCACACATCCAAGGCCTAGTCCTACCCTGAAGTCTACCGATGACGGGACAGTAAATCCATCTCCTCCCGGTGTGGTGGGTGAGCTGAACGTGGGAGTTTGAGTTACTGTTGTTGACTTCATGTTACGATGCAGCCTTTGATGTCGAGGTCATAACGATTACATATCGCTGTCACATAATAATCACCGATCCCCCATAATAGCCCATCCCCGTTGCTGTAACTATTTGCTTATTGATGTAATGGAAGTGGCAACGATGTTCCTGTAGGACATTACCTGGGTCATCATCATTATTATGTGTGGTGGGATGTATTTTTTTTTTTCTTCTGTTGGGCAGATAAGATCAGTGAGCTATTATACGCTATGGCAGCACTAAGCGTTAGCCTTTCTAATATCAACTTACTGTGAGTCTAAACAGCTTCTTGCATTTCACCTGAATGGCAACTCATTGCAATTAAAGTCAATGGGGGGGGTTGTGTGATTATGTCCATTGACATATAATGACACAGCAAGAGGCTCTTGATTCAGGCCTTTTGATACAGGCCTATAGTTAGAGGGGACGGAGCATGTGGGTGGAGGTCAATTCATTACGTCATTGTTCATCTCACTTCGTGGTCTCTGCTGTCAGTTTGGCTTGTGTGATTTGTCCCGGCATGTGATGTTCATTATGACTAAGGTTTGCATGGGGCTTGAGTTATGTGCAATTGTGGCAAAAGCGGTTGAAGCTGAAATGTGTTTTCACTTTTCAAGACCCCTTCTGGCTTCTCCCGCTCATATCACATTTATGTCATCGTCGTTAATGTCTGATGTTGCAACATGAAGAAAAACGCTTTTTACTGAATACTGTTTAATTTAATGGGCACTCATAAATGGCGGCTCTGTTTAATCACATTGTCTCAGAAAGTCTTATTAATTGACTTGTGTGTCCATCAGGAGCCTTGGGGAGGCTGATGTTCACGCAATGAGGTTGATCAGGGAATAAACCTAATTACTGTAAGAAGAGACGTCTTGGTTGGGGCTCATTTGAAGAGTTGAGACATTACTGTTTTTTACAATCACATCATTCTAAATCCTGAGAGTGTGCAAAGCAATGCCTACTCAGTTGTTGCATCTTCATTTCAGCTTCAGTATCATTTCAATTTGGTGAAGTAATTGGTGAAAAAGAGGTGCATCGAACGACGTCTGATTGAATGAAATGATTTGCATGCAGCTAAAGATTTTTCTTTTTTCTTCTCTCTCTTCTTTCTTCCTCCCTGCCAATCCTGTCTTATATCTCTCCATCTTTTCTACTGCTTCTCTATGCCCTTCCGTTACCCAAACGATCTACCTACATCTTCCATCGACTGGCCTCCCTCCCCTTCCTCCTCGTGCTACCCTGGCCCTTCACGTCCGTGCCCCCCTGCAGGACAAGGAGATGAACCTGGAGCAGGTCCACCACCGCCTGAACAGCCTGCTGGACGACGACATGGCCCACAAGCAGCTGCCGGGCCAGTCCATCGAGATCTCTGCCCTGGACATTGCCAACATGCAGCCCAGCGGGTCCCTGGAGGCCTTGTCCGTGCGGGACTACCCATCTCACCGGGGCGGCCCGCCTCTCTCCGTCACCACCTTCCTGCAGGAGGGTCTCGGGCCGGGGAGGGCACTGGGCGGCCCTGCCGGCAGGAGCCTGCCACTGCCCCTGAGCAGCGCCACCATGCCGTCCATCCGCTGCAAACACAGGGCCCCCAACGGTGGGCTCTTCAGGCAGAGTCCCATCAAGACACCCATGCCAATGTCCTACCAATCAGTGCCGAGGGGATCCATCCCAGAAGCCATTGAGCCCAGCCACGGGACGTCCATCTGAGCATCCCTGGGACCCCACCACAGACAGTCCAGCTCACGAGGAGCATCCCAGAGCTACACAGAGCAAACATGTTGCAGACACTTATAAATAACTGGACGGACTAAAAAAAAATTTGATTTTTGTTACAGGGGAGGAAAAACCACGATAGACAATAAAGACAATTCTATGTACATATTTGTAAGTACTGAAAGAGGGTAACAAATAAAAAGTGTATTTTGATTATTCTCAAAAGTTGACTTTAAAAAACCTATATAAAAGTATTAAAAAATGACTGTTTGAATGGCTTTGTAAATTTTGTTCTAAATGAATAAAGGTGACAATTCTTTGTGGTTGTTTTCTAAGTGCCAAGTTTAAAGATGTTTTCTTTGCAAATGAACGTTTACCTGAATGTAAGAGATCTCATGATGAAAAATATTACGTTTCACATTTGACAATTTCAGAGACGTTAAAAGAAAGTATCTATTTGATATGAAAAAATAAAAATATGGTAAAAAAAAAAGACGTGTGCTTAAAGAACACTTTCTGGGTTTGCAAGACTTCATATCGCCATGCGTATGTTCATCACAGACGTGAATAATCAAGAAGAGGACATGTCACTTTAATGCACTGTAGATGCATCATATAATACTGAGCATTTTCATATTCAAGAACATTGGCAAAAGCCTTTGGACAATACAGTAAATATATAAATAGATAAAACACATGAAAACATAACAAGTATGAAATGAGAAGAACAGAAGCGACCACAGCGGGATCGGCACCAGCTTCCCGGGAGGCCATTCGGTCTCCCATTCAGGAGCCGTGAATTCTCACTCAACCAGTAATAGCCTATGACATCTCAATCGCATTACCAAATCTATCCATGTGCGCTCACACACCCACCACATATCTAGCAACCCACGCACACGCCACATAGCGGTAACCATACATGCACACACAACACACCAAGAGCACAGTGCTTCGGTCTTACAACCGCTTGCATCACCAAATGACCATGATTGTTGCAGTAAAAGTAGTTCTGTCATAGATTCATTCATTGCATGAAATGTTGAATACACTTTAGTTTGGCGCTATGGTTCCACTCTTTTAGGGCGAGACCTGCTGTAGGATTTAAAGCATGACATGATGTCAGATACACCATACCAACATGTGTCAGATATCTCAACCCATTGTGTAGGTTACATCCAATACAGAGCAGAACCAAAGACTGTGCATGAGATGGAAGGTCTTAAATCGACCGCCTATCAGTATACGTGCATTTGATTGGACCGCGTTAGCTGTCAGCTGATAGGCGGCACATGACTAGAGTGTCCCGCCGGAACTAGCTACGCCACAGTACAATTATAATATTAATTATTAATTATTAATAATGGACCAAATGAGATAATGCCCACGGAAATGTTTTTTCCTTGACCTAACTGTGGAGGTTTTGGACCCACTGAATATTTTGTGTAGTATAATATGCCTATGTGTGTGTGCAGTTTCACACCATCAAAGGCTACAGAGTGAGAGAGAGAGAGAGAGAGAGAGAGAGAGAGAGAGTGTGTGTGTGTGTGTGTGTGTGTGTGTGTGTGTGTGTGTGTGTGTGTGTGTGTGTGTGTGTGTGTCTCTCTCTAGCCAGCACAACTGCACTACAGCATTGGTCAGCTGATTTTCACCCAGTAGTACTCTGGCCAGCTGTCCAAGAGATAACATGGCATGAAATACTGTCCAGAATGAAAAATGTCTCACCTTCCAACCTGAAACAATTATAAAATACCCCAATAGGTCCACACACAATGCAATAGCTTATTAGCTAACATTTGGTGAGGTTCTTTTCTTTGCATGGACAATCCTTTTCAGCTACATATGGGAGGGAATCATTCACAGATTAAATGAAATTAGGAGATAAGCCTTGACGCTTAATAAATGTGGGTCTGGATGTGTAAAGTTAAACCTTATTTCGACTGCTTTTTACACAGAGCTCAACACAGTGCACAGATACAGTGTCCACATTTCCAATGTTAAAATTCCATACTTGTAATAGGTCATGTAAGGCCATTCATACAGGCTTTTCCTGAATTTTATATAGGCTACACATCAAATATGCATATGGACACGTAGGGCACATAAAGTGTTTATTTTCCCCCATTGATTTCCATATTGATATAAATCATATTTATAAAATACTCAGAAACTATTGACTTTGCTAAAGCAATATAGCCCAAGAGAATTCAAACCTATAGCGAGAAGTCATAGTGATTTCATAGCAGCCTGGTTTGCTAGACAGCCTGGTTTGCTAAAACAATATGATGTTTTACAATGACATCCCCCAGCTGGGGGGCACTTTCTCACACAAATAAAGTCTTATACCCGCATATACCCCAGTAAACTATCAAGTAGATGCAACGCAATGACAAAAATAGATACTGCACAAGCCTAGTGGCAAGGGAAGCTAAAGTTGTGTTTTGTTCAAGAGTGTTTATACGTTTGTTAAATGTCCCCTATTCTACCGAGCAGAGGTGCAATATAATATGCAATTGCACTTGGTTTATCTCTGGGCCCCATCGAGTCGTGTTCTTGTAGGGAAGAGAAAAAGTTGCGGTGAGTTGTTGTCGAACACTTTGGTTAGGAGCTGCTTAGTCTAAGTTTCTGATTGACTCGCACTCGTCCTCAAATGCATTTTTAGTGCTTAGCTTTCAGTTTCTGTCTGCAGGAGTGATACTGTTTCAACGGACGCCAAGTCTGCAGTGTTTGTAGGCAAGTGTCTTCGGCTTATTTTACTGTGTTTTTGGGGCAACCTGAAGATCCATTTTTAGTTATAATATTGTGACGATCTCTACCTCTATGCCGGTTGTCTGCCTGTCCTGGTGGGTTAGCAGCTAGTCAGAAAGGGGCAGGGTTCAAGAATAGGCTGCGTGTGTGTGTGTGTGTGTGTGTCTCATCTTCATTTCAACACTCAGCCATATATAAATATACATCGCATTACTGATAACCTACATGCTTTTGCTACGTTTTGTTTTTGTTCATTAAGGATCCGGTTGTCACCGTTACTCGGTTTCTCAGAGGTCTCTTTAGTGGACCTTTGTTTTCATTAGGATACTTCACTTCTCCATAACATGCTAGGTCTTAAATAACCCAATGTACACAGGGCCTTGTACACAGCTGTTCTCCATAGATGCTTACCAAGCGCCAAGATCAGACCTCGCATGGTTTTAAGCATCAGAAAGTTAAACGTCATTCTGGCTCCTTTTAAGACCTCAGAACAGTATTCCCATTTCCAATCTTAAAATGCCATACGTGCAGTGGAAGGTCATGTAAGGCCATACACACAGACCGACCACCATATTAATCTCGCATGGTTTTAAGCATCGGAAACTTTGAATGGTCGTCAAGGCTGTGTAGAGTGAGTCTTATGCAAGTCTTTATTTAAAAGCAATTAGAGGGGGGGGGGGGGGCATCATCAGACTCCACCTCCTTGGTCCGTACCTCTCGGTGGTCCAGCGCGGAGTACTCCCCTGCGTCGATGCCCTCAGCCTGGGGGGCCAAGGAGAAGACCATCTGGGACTCCAGGCTGAGGGCCAGCTCCTTGTGGTGGTGCAGCTCTGCACAGTCACACGGGGTCTCCCGCTTTTCGTTCTCTGCAAACAGGTCAGCCTCTCTCTGCAGCAGGTACTGCCAATGGCAGGGTCGGGGGAGGAAGGAAAAAAGGTTTTACTTAAAAATATATATACAGCATATTTTTTTTTTTTTAAAGGGTGATACTCAATTTTTTTAAGTTTATCTTCAGTTTACAGTTGGCTAATTTGACATTATATGAAGAAGTTTTATATGGTCAACCACTTCTGTTGGTATTCATAAAATCCGATAATTGAAATTATGGTTTCAAGTTCATCAGACTATTCGAACAGTAAATACATTTACTGTGGCACATATTCAAACACATTGATGACACAGTTTGCAAACTTGCCGCCTCTCCAGGGATCAATAAAGATGGATCGATTTCAGTGCATCTTAAACAAAAGTGCCCCACGGGGAGAGCTTTGCTTTACCGTCAACGTGAGGGAAGGTTTGCACATTGTTCTGCCTTGGCATCAAACTGGGGACACACCTGACCGGAGGCCAATTCATATTTAAATAACCCTCAGAGTTAAAGGATAACTTTGGGATTTTTCAACCTGAATGCCATTTCCCCATCATTTTGGGTCTAACTGACTATGCGGACAAACATTTTTGAAATTGGTCCAGTATTGAGCGAAAACGTCTGCATTGTAACTCTTTGGGGCAATTGTGCCTGTCAATGTATGTGTTCTAAAAGTGATGTTTTGCCATTGACAGGCTCAGATTGTTATAAGTGTTTGACAGATTGTGTTTGACAGATTCCTACAGAGAAATACTACTTTTTTCTTTACCTTTCGCTTGATCCGGTTTGTTAGTTATTGTGTCTAACCAACTCTCACTCACATTTCCACCGTTCTGTTCCTGCAACAACTCAACTCTAACTTCTCCTTGAGACTTCTCCTTGAGCGAGACTAGGTTAGACACAATAACAAACAGACCGGATCAAAGAAAGAAAAAAGTTTTATTTCTCTGTAGGGATCCTTTCCATAATGTTGTCAAGCATAACAATCTGAGCCTGTCAGTGGCAAAACAAGCACTTTTAGAGGACGTACATTGACGGGCGCAATTGCCCCAAAGGGTTACAATACAGACGTGTCGTGGCTGCGTTCTCGCTCAATACTGGACAAATTTCAAAACATTTTGTCCGCATTAGTCAGTTAAACCCAAAATGATGGGAAAATGGGGTCCAGGTTGAAAAATCCTGAAGTTATCCTTTAACACAAGGAGCCTTTAGCCTCAGAGTTAACAAAAAGAGCCTTTAGCCTCAGAGTTAACACAAAGAGCCTTTAACCTCAGAGTTAACACAAGGAGCCTTTAACCTCAAGAGTTAACACAAGGAGCCTTTAACCTCAAGAGTTAACACAAGGAGCCTTTAACCTCAAGAGTTAACACAAGGAGCCTTTTCCCAGAGCCCTTCCAGTCCTACCAGCTCACCTCCACGCAGGTCTTCAAGCCCGAGGCCGCGGCGTAGTGCAGGCACGTGTTCTTCTTGTTGTCCGCGGCGTTGATGTCGGCGCTCTCGTACTCGCCCTGGTCCAGCTTGGCGCCCGTCCACGCCAGGATGACCTGGAGGCAGTCGGCACGGCGCCGCTCGTCCTCGTAGGGGCGCGTGATGCGGGGGTGCAGCGCCCCCTCTGCGCTCAGGATCTGGGGGCCCATGCACAGCATGTGCAGGGCGGTCTCGTTGTGCACGTTGCGCTTGTTGGGGTTGCCGTCCTTGCTGAAGATGAAAGACCTAAGTGGCGGCGGCGGTGGCGGTGTGGGGGGGATAGGACGGAATAGAAACAGCAGGGATAGGTCAATAGGAAACGTATAACATCGGTGGACCTTTGTGGCGTTGCTTATGGGTTTGGGATTCATTTGCAGGTAGTCATGTCTAACCAAGCGTTCCCTGTGGTCTCAGAGTGGAATTGACAGTTGACCCGATTGGCTTTACGGGCCGTTGTTCGCCGCTCATGATTGCAACATTCCTAGAAAATGGTCAGCATAAAACTGTATTGACACCATCATATTGCCAACGTTAAATCAAGCACTTACTGCCTTGCTCTTCCTGCCTTCTTTTTACCTGCCCATCAAACATTGGCCTGAGAGTACTGATTGGTATTGGAGGACTCTGGGCATATTGGCAAACTGCCTGTCCCATAAGGGCCTGCGACTTATTGGTATCCCAGTACACTATCTCCCAGTACACTATCCATGGCATATCCTAATTATTTATCTCAACGCAGCGATTTTATAATGAAAAACAATCTGCTGCAGCAAAATCAATGAATAAACACTTTTGGAAAAATACCTGGTGCGTAGCAGCAGCAATCGATATTCACCGAACCAAACAAGAAGCCCGTATGGCCACCCTTCTTATTAATAAGCCTATACTTCCATGGCATCGGTGGCAACTGTTCAGCGAAGCTCATGATTCTAGTTTGATATTCGATATACGCCCATTTCAGAAAAATCATCTTTTGAAGACGGAACATTTACATTTCAGCCTTGAATAGCCAACGGCGACACTTGCAGCGGTAGGGACCGTCAGCAAGTGCTCTCTACAGTGGAGTATGTAGGGACCGTCGGCAAGTGCAAGCAGCAGAATTTCAAACTGCAATAACTTTTTAATTACTGAAAGAAAAACTATTGTTCTATCTATCTTTTGTTTTCCGGAGAAACTGCCTTTAACATGAAGTTAATAAATGACCAAATAATAATAATAATAATAACAAAAATAACCTCTAACTTTACATTGAAAAACTAGTTAGTAGGCCTACTAAGTGCAGGCACAAGTCTCCCATTTTTCAGGCTATAGGCCTATATATTAGATTCTCATGAAGTTACAGTAAAGTAGATATCAGATGAAAAAAGGTTAGAGACCCCTGGTCTAGCCCCACCTGCAATTTGTTGGAAATAGTTTTCGTATGTTCATCTTAAACACTTGGTACAGATGTTGTTTTTCAAAAATATGGTAATATTATTGGTTGTCCACCCACCACAGTCTCCAAAACATTCTGTGGGGACCACTGCCTTCATGCCATGCTACCCCCAAAAGTTAATTCTGCTGTAACTTATTTTTAGTATGAAAAATGGAACGACTGCAAGCAGCCCACAAGAGGGAAGAGGAAAGAGACAAGTGGGGTAAACAAGAGCCTGGGTGGGGGGGAGGGGGTTGTTTATAGAAACTGGAAGGTCTCGGAACACCTTCCCGTTTCATCCCAGCATGCTGTGCATTCCTCAGTGCCGCTGACAGATGGCTACGTCGAGGAGAGGCAGATGGAACAGAGACGGACGTACACAGGCAACGCGTGAGCGGCTTTTGCTGAATTTTGTGTACGCTACAGCGACAAGGTCATAGTATTACTGTAGACCGAGGGCACTAGACGACAGTAGTCTATTTGATACACAACAGATTACCACAAAGACCTAAAAACTGTATAGGAGTAGAAATACTTAGAAACTGGGATGGTGCAAATGATCAATTATTCACAAAAAAAAGCAGCAAAATCAATCAAAACAAATGAGCAATGCACTTTTGAACGTCGGATTCTTGCACGTTTTTTTTTGGTCGCCCCCGCTGTAGCCTCACCTGAGCAGGCGCGTCATGGCATGGCGTGCGGCGTAGTGCAGAGGCGTGTTGTGCTGGTATGGCTCTCCGTAGGTGGTGTTGGGGTCCATCGCCTCCTTGAACTGAGGGTTGCCCTCGTACAGCTGGCAGGACAGCAGCTCGTCGCCGTTGATGAGCGCCTTGCGGAACTTGGTCGCGGTGTTCCCCATCTCCCCCCCCCCGCCCCCCCAAAAGGTCTCCGACTAGCACAAAAGCGTCCAAGTCGCCTTCAGTGTCGCAGAGCGCGAGTGGTCAACATGATGCGTGCGCTGGAGAGACGGGGAGAGAGAGAGAGAATTTGTATGCTTTTAAATCAATTTTTTTAAAAGTCCAGAAATGACCTTCACATTTAAATCGGATCTGGAAGCACGCAAAACGATCCTGATCGTCAAGAAAACTGGTCGACCGACCTAGGTAATCATCAACACCATACATCCACAAAAACATGAATCCCTTGATACATTAAAATGTCCTCTTAAAACAACGAACAACCTTTTGATAAAGCAAAAAACAGCATCATCATCTCCTCCCTACAACACTAATGAGTCCCAGTGTCACTGCTACACTGTGCAACACCTTCTTGGTTGTTGTTGTTTTTTGCCGTTTGTCAAGTGACCCAATGTTGTAATGACAGAAGCCACGCAGTGAGAGGGACAAGACTTCCTCCGGCATCACCGGGAGCTTTCCGTCGCTCCCTGCCAGAGCCGCTCGCTCCACCGAGGCCTGGTGCTCGTGGAGTCTAGGCAATACCGGAATTAAACAGAAACTGCATGCAGAGAGTCAACACATGGCCTACAGTAGGACCATATGTCGTGACCGTATGAGCAACAGAGAGCTCAGGGGCAGTTTTTGTTGATCTACACGGACCACAGGCTATTAAGGTTGTTTTTATTAACTGAATGAAAGAAGAAAATCATCATCTTCCATATCCATTGTTGAATAAGCGTTTATTTATTAACTGACACAGTGCAGTGCAGTGCAGTGCAGTGAACCTGAAGAGCTTGACAGTTATGCCTGGGACCGGTTTACACATTAGTACTGAAACTCGTCGTGGTGGCCAAAGTCATTTTCACAACACATCAGACAACCTGACTAACCTGATATGAAAACTAAACAAGTTAGGCCAGAAGTGTCATGTTGTTATGTTTAGGCCGATATAAAGCTACAATTTGGAAGGAAATGTATATACAGTAGTTCCATAAAAAAGGGATACATTTGCGTGTAGGTACATATTTCAAAAGGGGTTTTTCACATAATCAAGTCATATTTATTCGACTCAACACATAAGAAGTGAACACTCAGGTCACCACATGACAGCAGATATAAACAGAAGAGACTGCAGGAGTCAGTGCACATTGTGAACCTCTGAGTAAATGAATAACACATTGCAGAAGTAAACCAAGCAAAAGTCTAGCCGTGGTGTCTAGGGCTGAACGATATGGTACAATTGATCGATTATTTTTGACAGATATTACTTTTGCGATATGATTCACTAATAGTGGGAATGATCATTTTTCATACACACAATTCATCATCACAATTTTCATTTTCATTTTCACTGAAAACGAAAATGAAAACAAACATGTTGTTTTAAAATGTGTAGGCCAGGCCATCTCTCCAGCACTTCATTTATAATGGTGTTATAAATGTACAATCACAATGGTGTTATAAATGTACATTCACAATGGTGTTATAAATGTACATTTATAATGTGTTATAAATCTACATTTCTTTACCCACATCAAAACAATGCAGCTCCTGCGATTTGGATATCGCACTTGGCCATATTGCGATATCGATTAATCATTAAGCCCTAGTGTGAACAACGAGTGACTTACACTCTGAACTGCTGGAATAAGTCGTTGTTATGTCATGTTGTTGTGTCATGTTGTTATGTCATGTTGTCATGTTGTGTTCATCTTTCCTAACTCTGTTGTGTTGAGTCAAATAACCCTGCTAGCCTCCCGGGGCTAGCCTCGACTAGCTCGTTTGAGAGCTGTCTAATAAAAGAGCCGGATGGAGAACGGTTTACAATATGAAGACACAATGTTGTCAACTAGTTAAAGGATATATATTTAAAAAAATAATCACATTTCAGAAACCACCACCACCACCATCACCACCACCACCACGACTCCAACATCTGCGCTGGCTAGCGCCAGGGCATGTGATGATAGCGACCGTCCTGATAGCAATGCTACACAAATGCTAGGCAACTTAGCCAAGTGAACTAACAAAAGTTGACTTACAAGGATTGTCCATCAGCTTGGCGTTATTCCGCTCTGGCGGTGTGCTTGGCCGTCCGTTGCCAGTACAATACATGCACGGTTCCTTTCTTGTTACGGGAGGCAATGCTTTCCCATAAATTGCATGTTAATGATGATGATGATGTCCATTCCCTTCCCTTCCTGTCAACTCTGTAGGCTTGAGAGAGGGTCATGCATTGTAGCGTTATTCCGGTCTACTGCAACGCAAGTTCCGGTTCTCTTGCTTCCTGTGAGCTGTGTACGCCAGATAACAGTCCCCGGAGTGAGAAGAATATGAACTTGATAGAATAACAACAACACCGACGACGAGGAGTATAAATAGATTTTTTTTTATGAAAAGCTTGACAAAGCAATACCCGAAACATGCAACGGAAACGGATATCGCTCTAATAAAAGTCCCGCCCTCTCTCTCGCCAATAACGCTCATTTGGAGCATCGCGTTCCAGGCTTTCCGTCGTGAGATGAGAACGCCTGGGAACGAGGTTACTTACGTCGCTTGGCTTTGTGATTGGGTTGCCAGATTACAGCAAATGTCCACCATGCTGCACACAGTGGCATGGTACTAAAACAAAACAAGTCTAATAAAAAACGAAATAAAATGTAGGACATTATCAATTTCCAACGATTCCATGTTTACGCACCTATCAATATTGAAAATACGTGTTCTACAACTATAATGTGTGTGTAATAAAAAAAAAAATACACAAATAGACATAGCCCTACATATATAAATACATATATAAATATAGAAAGAGATTGGTTCGCTGTTATAGCCGTGTGTGTGTGTGTGTGTGTGTGTGTGTGTGTGTGTGTGTGTGTGTGTGTGTGTGTGTGTGTGTGTGTGTGTGTGTGTGTGTGTGTGTGTGTGTGTGAACGGCTCTTTCCTAAATTGTGTAATGGCAATATTTGACCACAAGATGGCAACAGAGACTACAAAAACAATGTCGCTATCAGGACGCAGTAACGCAGAGCGAGGGGATGTTCTCGTGATGAAAAAGGCCCTTGCTGGAGAGCAGTTTACCTGGAGATTTTACTCCCACGGGCACTGCTGGGTCTGAGGCCGAGTGTGTCATAGTTAAAAGAAAGGTTTTTTTGTTTGTTTTACTTGTTGTGGTCGATCCCTCTCTTTCACTTTTCCTATCGCTCAGCAGTAGGGTTTCATATGCATATATCTATGGTCGCATGCATCACCACACACTTTTGGAATATACACTTCTGTAACAATATTCCTCTAGTACTTTCTAAATCAGCAAAATTGAAAATAAATCAAATGAATGTTCCTGTTCTTAATGCCGAAGTACTAAATCTGAATGAGATTGACTTTATCAGTAAAAAAGTGACTCATCGTGTTGTGCTAGATTTGAGAAGGTGTAAAAAGAATGTTTTTAAATACTTATTGAGGCGGTTGGAGGTGAAGATCAGTCTGTTCTAACACTGCAGCATCCACGCCACTGCTCTTTTTGTTGAAAATATGCAGGAAATAATCGAAACAGCAATTTATCAACACTTGGTCAAATCCTGTAAAAATTATAATAATCTAGGCTTGCTGAAAAAGCAGGCTTAAGCCTGTTCTTCAAGTCTTCTTCAGCACAAGTATAGCGATGAGTTGTTTCTCTTCAACATTGCTTTTAACTACGCCTATTCATCATGAATTACCATATTTGGTGTGGTTAGCAACATATGTCCATAGTGATTCAGTGACATCAATGAAATATAAGCCAATATTAACAAACAGTTTACACTTGTAAACTCAGTACTTGAATACTTCACAACATACTGTTTATGTGCAAAACCCCATGAGGAGAAGTTATGTTGTAGCATCCGTATCAGTGTTTGAGATTGGAGAGATGGGAGGACTTTACTTTACATTAAGTCATTGAGCAGATGCTTTTACACAAAGAAAATCACAATTAGACCTAAAACTGCTTATTTGTGGTTTGAAACTTTGGAAGATACTGGTGTAATTATCTCAAACTCTAAGGTTTATCACAATTAACTCAGTGGGAGGCATGACCTCCACTGGTTTGGTCCACCCTCTGCTCCTTTAGCTGGTCCTCTCTAGCCCCCTACGTGGTCCACCGACACCAACGGTCGACACTTTCTGCCTCCTAGCACCCTCAGAGATTTCAGGAGACGGTCCAGGCAGCTCCTGATCATGGTGACAACATGATCATTTTTGATTATGACCATCTTTGTTTAGAGCAGTCTGGAAAGTGATGCGGCAACCGTTTAAAAGTATCTAGATTTCTGGTTTGGTCTAAAACCAAGAAGTCATGATGTGTTGTGTACATCATAATCCATCATAAACACAAGTATTATAGTTATTATTTCATAATAATATTAGCCAAGTGAGGCTATAGCACCGTTAGCCATGTGAGCAAACTACTTGCCAGATAAACACAGACAGGTCTGCTTCAGTTAGGTACCATATAACTTTATCAGCACCCACAAGCAACAGGGTTCCTACCAGTTTTGACCCTTAGCAAAGTTAGATTTTTTTTTGTTTGTTTTACTTTCTTCTATTTTAGTGCAAATCAATGAAAAACGAAAAGGGCAATGTCCTCCGTCAGGTCAGGGGCATATACAACAGACAGACAGACTCCGGATCTGCTTATAACACATTGGAACTTTATTAACAAATCTCTGAACATTTAAATGCAGCTATATACAAACATCAAAGGATGCCAACTGTAATACAAAGAAGCTTTAAAATAAATAACATGACAAATCTTTAATGTGCATAAGAAAACAAGAGATACGCAAGAACCACAGAACTAATCTGGCAAATGTCGTTTAAATATGCAAATACTGACCAAAAATGTAAGGTGATAGTTTTAGTTCATTTGGATCTTAACATTTAAGGTGTGCTCGTCCCGAGTGCTCTGAGGTACCGTGTGACCTCACACATCACTAACCTTCAAATAACATTTAATTATCTTTCCGTATCATCACAAATCGTAAAAAGCATTGACCAAAAACAACACAAATTCATGGTCAGCCACAAACTGATCAGTGGAAATGATTGTTGTAGCAGCAGGGTACAAGTAGAATATCACGGGCATGTGTAGAAGGAATAATAAGCAGGCAGGCCTCTGTGGGGGCCCTCCTTGCCATAGGGGCCACTGTGGATGGTCGTCGTGGTGCCCAAATCCTCACACTTGACCTCGGTGGGCGAGTGGCCATCTGCGGTCGACCCACCCAGAGACAGGCGTCTGCGTTTGTAGCCCGCCGCATACGTCCCCGAGTCTGGCTTGTCCGGAGTCGGCGCCGGGGTTTGCGTGTCCGTCCAGGCCGAGATCGGGCCACCGCCGCTGCTACCGCTCTCGCTCATGTCCTCCTGAGCCCAGGGCTTGTCCTTGCTCTCCAAGTCTTCCGGGAAGGCCACGGCGGCAGTGGGACTGGGCCTGGGGGACCAGGGCAGGCTGGGAGCGCTCACCTTCCTCTGGTAGGGCCCCCTGCTGGAGCCCCAGCCCGCAGCCGCCACGCTGCTGAAGGGAGAATCCGGGTAGTAGCCCAGGGGGTGGGGCGTCTGCATGGACAGGGACTTGAGACCGTACGGTAGCAGGGGACTGGGGTACTCGCCCTCATAGGGGGTCAGCTCCAGCGTGCTGGGGGTGGCCCCTCCGTTAGTGCCACCCTGCTGCATGGAGGCCACAAACCACCGCTGGGAGGCGGCATCCTCGGGCTGGGAGGCCGAGAGGAAGCCGTTGGTCTGGGGGACCGCCCTCTCGCTGCCGCCATAGAAGCGGTTCTGAGGCAGGTTGTTGACGAACTGGTCCTGGAAGAAGGGCTGCATGGCGTAGCGCCCCCCCGGGACGATCTGGTGCGAGCGTGGGGAGTCGGTAGGGGACGGTGTGAGTCGGTCACCCTCTGGGGTGGTGTACATCCTACGTAGGGAGACATCATAATGTTTTATATGTGATGCTAACATGTGCAATATAGGCACTGTTTCCGCTGGTCTGTGGTGGAGCTTAAAAACGTTCCGTTTTCAACTCTGGCACCAGCTTTTTTTTGTTGATTTCATTGGTATTTTTTTATTTTTACTTTTCTTAATATGGATATAAATGGGAGTGTCTATTTCACAAAACTAGCTGGATGCATATAGTTTAAATTATTATTCTCTGGTTTAGCCTATATACGATATGCCATCATATTGTTTATTGTGTGTTTCATTACTCTTTAAAAAAGATGACATTGAATAAATAATGTATATGTTTTAATATATAATGTAAAATGTCTAATTAATTGCAAATAAAACATGGTACTCACGAATCATAGTTATCCCTGAATCCTTTGGCAAAGGGGTTGTGGTCGATTTTTAGCTGTGTAATCTAAAAAGAAAAAACATGAAAACATTAGTATTTTTTTGAGAAGCACATTTCCCAACAACTACTGAAATATTAGTAGAATAATTATAGGCCTACTTTAAAAAAATAACGCTTACATCTGTGTTCTGATAGGCAGTGACGGCTATGAACTGGTTCTCTGGGAAGGTGAAGGTCTGAGTCTTCACGTTGCTGTTCATGTCTTCCGCTCCGTCCTCGCTCACCTCGACGATGTGCAGCCTGGGCTGGTACTTGTGCAAAGACTGAAGCACAATCATCTGAAACACGGGGTTCACAAAGTGACTTAAAGGAAAGGCGCATTTATTTATTTATTTAGTATTTTTTTGGTTGACATGGGATGTTTTTTTTTTATTATTATTAAAAACACCGAAATAGACGATAGCCTATAGCCTACCATGGGCATATTTGATTATTAACTATTAATTGTTTGAATTAATAGTTGAAATATTTAAAATAACAAAACTGTTCCTCAATTTATATTAATACCTATAAATGCTAGGCCTAATTAATGGCCCGACAGCGTAGCCCTATTTTAATTACAAATGTAATAGGCTATATTCTATAGGCCCCCAACTGCTTAGGTCTATATGTTTAAGGATATGCAAGGAATGGTTAAAACCTAAAACAAACACTTAACAGAGGTCTAATTGACGATACCGAATCCATTTAACGCATTTAACAAAACAACGAGCATTTAGTTAATTATTAATACTCGTCTGTATTAATAATTAATTAATTATTAATACCCTTTTTTTCTACGTTTATTATTATTATTAGTATTAGGCTATAACAATATTAATAATTTATTATGCTATTATTATTATGTATTTATGTAGGACTATTATTGCATTACCTGTGAGGTACTCGTATTTATTCCTTTGTTGTTGGTGACCTTAAGTTTCCCGAACGAGATTTCCTGCCTCATCCAATGGGCCCCTGTGTTCGGAGACTCCGGGTGGACGTACACCTTATTACCTTCAAAGAAACACATGCTTACATTAATGGTTTAAATTAAAATGTGTACAAAAATACATTAGGCCTAATTAAGTTTGAAAAAAAATTAGATAAACACAAATCGGGAAAATAACGGGGTTTCCAGTAGGCCTGTGACTGGAGGTGTATACCAAACACATGGAGGTATTTACCCTGCATGTTGTTGTCCGCCTTCCCACAGGTCACCCACTTCCCGCCCTGGAATCTCCAGTGGTTGGGGTCCGCCAGCACGACCTCCACGAACACGTTGTAGTGCGTCGTCAAATTGAGACCCGCCATGTTGAAACTGAGAAACGGGAACATCCGTCTGCAGAAATAAGTCGGAACAGCTCAGTGTGCATCAGTGTGTATGTGAAAGCGAAGCCGTTTTTGTATTATTATTATTATTTTCACGCACAACAGCATTATAATAAGATATAAAATCACGGAATCCCATTAAAGGGTCATAAAGCACAAACTCCTCACCTGCCCTGCTTGGTGATGATCATCTCGGTTTGGTGCCGGTGGAACTTGAGCCACAGTGGCCGGTTGCAGAGGTACACCTGGGCCCGGGCCCCGGGGCCGCCGGTGTGTAAAGGCATCGGGCTGATGCCTGGTCCCGGTCCGGCGTACGGCGGGTAGATACAGTTGGGACTCTGTCCGAACTGATACGCAGAGCTGAACTGAGAGCGGCCCGGGGCGCACACGGCCGAGGAGAACCCCGCGGGGGGCGGCAAGACGGAGCCGAAATGGAGCGATGAGGAGTATCTAGTGGAGCTGGACGGAGAGTACACTGCGCCCGCCTGGCAGGTATAGGGGATGAAAGAGCAGGGGTTCGCTGCCTCTTCTGTACTTTGTTTAGTCGTCGTAGTAGTAGTAGTAGTAGACGGAGGCGTTATGAAATATCTGTCAGTGTTAAGTCCATGCTCTGCGTATCGATCGGTGGTTGGATCGGCGCCATCGATAGCCGGAGATTTCTCTCTTTCCTCCGTCGCGTCTTTGGGCGAATGGAAAGTGCTGCTCTCGGCCTCGCTGCCCAGCATGTTGCTGCAGCTCCAGGTCTCACGGGCAGATGCGGGTTTCTTGTTCCCGGGTGCAAGTTAATGTGCTTATCAGATGTTTCACTTGAGAGTCACTGAAGAAGAAGAAGAAAAAAAAGGAAGTACATAATGGTTTTAGGTCCACCCTCGAGGCCTATATTTGATGGTATTAGTTAGAGATGGGCGGCTGTTCTTGACCATTTTTTTAACAGCTAGTGTCATTGTTTGCATGGCTTATAATTGCAAAGAAAGAACATTTAGCCCAATAGAAGACAAAATGGTATGGTAACGAATAGGCCTAATAAAAACATACAATTAGGCCTACATATAGGCCTAGAATTAATGACCTGCCTGTATGGACCTAACAATTTTATGTTAACTTCTTACAGAATTTCTATTTGATGTAGGCTACATAAAATAAAAATATATCTGAAAGTTCGACAAGTCCTGCGTAAATGTATAGACTAAAAATAGCATAAAAATGATAGGCATACATTAAATGAAAAGATGAATGGCTTTAAAAAAATACATTACAAATTTAGACTGGTTAATTTAGCCTATCTAAATGCAATTATTAGGATTCATAATAATTCAAAGAATTATTCAGGTAAAGTATATTCACCAATTGGTTGTGTTTAAGTTTTACCTAAACATGGACGTGAAGGTGCATGTTTCCAACACATATTTACTTTGACCGCATTAGGATATAGCCTAATACTTAGTTGTATTATATCAAAGGCCAATATATTCCATATTTAAAGATTAAATTTGCCTTAGTCGTACATGAATCAATTCTATACATTTATGCCGAAAGAATGAATTCAGCGTGTGATGCCGGGTCCCACAGGGACGCCAAACGCAAACAACAAGAATAGACAATTCATTTTCCGTCTGAAGAAACCTGTGATGTTTCTCATATCAGACAGGGTGTGAGAAACCACACCAAACACATACAACGTCTTTCGCACAGGAAACTGAAACTGAACGACACAATTGCACAGCATAAAATAGCATATTTGCCAAATCCCTCCACACATAATTATTTTAAAACACAACAAAATGTAAATCTACAATCTAATATAGGCATATTAGCCTAATTGGGCTTAGGGCCTTGCTGTTTCATTGAACAACAATTAAACAAATAAAACGTGCACACTCACCAAACGATCCTGCTGCTTCTTTGATTATTATTTGTGTAATAGATCAACCCGCGTGGTCTTCATTCAAAACGGACAGAAGAATTTAAAGAATGGAAGTCAACGTCCTCACGTCGGGTGTGATCAAAGAGCAGCGCGCAGCGCGAGCACCGAGCCGCCGTGTGGAGTGTCTCGAGACTGTAGTTCACGAGTGGTCTCCCGCGGCGGTGACGCGGAGACAGCAGCCTATTAGCAAACTTGATTCCCATCTCCGGGGAGGGGCAGGAGCATGCCTGTGTGCTGCACTCACAGGTACGTTATTGACATATGGAAGAAAGACTTGAACGATAATTCACGTGGACCTGTGTGTGTGTGTGTGTGTGTGTGTGTGTGTGTGTGTGTGTGTGTGCGAATAAAACTGCATCGTTTACAATAGTACATTGAAAGATAATAACCCTACAGCCAATACCTTGTAAACGAATTACTTGAGGTAGCCTATATCCAATTCGTTCAGTGAATATCATGGAGAATGATATGAGTTAATGGGTTTGTGCACAAATTTAGCACATTTAGGCATTTAGTCATTTCCCTGGTCCACATAAACAACACATATGCCTACAAACAGATACCCCATATATGTAGTCTTAATGATACAAAACACAAAAAGATAGAACAAAGACAAATACTCGTTGTATTTCATTATAATTCCAGGGGCATGTGTTATAATTGTAGTCTTAGATGTCTGTGTTTGGTTTATGCTATAAACAGCATACACAACCCAAGAAGGCAGAATAAGAACCAACTACTTTACATTTCCCCAGATAAATGGGCCTATACTCACTAAGCAAAATAATTGAATATATGCAGAATAGGAGGAGCTACAATACATGTGCTCCTCCACCTATTGGACAATCACGTATAATTTGAATTATATGTAGGCCTATTTAATATATTTCTTATGTTTGTGGGTTTCGTTTGACAAAAAAATACCAAAACTAAAGAAGAAACCAAGAAGAAAGAAAGATGTCAGCCCATCTGTTTCAGGGGCACAAGGCAGTCTATTCAGCCCTTAACGGCCCCCATCTTAGTTCAAACACCAGCATATTGATATCAAACTGTCCCCCGTTAGCATGCTAATGTTGCATGCTTTATTGGTTTGTACTAGCTTAAATACCCACCGAACCCAGTGTCCTACTAACTTCCTCTTCCCGAGAGTTGTGCTTAAAGCCAGAGGGCGATAGACAGCTGCTGCTTATTGGCAACAGGTTTACATGTAAAAGAGAAAGTCTAAAGTGGGAAGAATTGTGTGTTGACACCGTTCAGATAAACACACAGAGCCTCGAACGACTAACCCTGTCAGGGAAAACAAACAGTTCATGGAGAACCTTTGTATTTGGCATAGCACATTAGAGCACCTTATCACTTGGACAAGGAGACAGGCTCAATTTAACACCTCATGGAGATGCAGATTGTTTATGTATTTCTCTTTCGGTCCACAGCTTGTTAATTGTCAAGCCAATCAAAAAACGTTAGAAAACCATGTACAAGTCCTTGTTATTATGGCCTAAAGGGTATATCTTTCTTTATACTCAAGTATAGCTTCAAGTAACTTGATTATTAAGATAATATTTATTTGTGATTTCAATGTGTGTGTGTCCCAGGGTTGCATCACCACGTACGAGCCAATCCCAGATGAGGGACATGAACCTGGCGCCATGTTTGTGTAAAGGGTGCGCGTGTGTGTGTGTGTGTGTGTGTGTGAGAATGTGTTAGGTACTTTCACAGGTAAAACAAAACAACAGAACAGGAATTGCTATAAAAGTGAAATGTTATGCAACAATACCATTTAGAGGAGGAGTTTGACTTCAGACTGGATCTATAACCACCGGATTCTCTCCTTCTTTGGACTGGACCTCGGGGAAAAAAACCAACACACAAGAGTACACTTCACTCAGTAACGCAGCCGCAGGGTGAAAAGAGTGCAGCTGTAAGAGTGACTCCTATCTGAGGTGATTCTGAAGAATCCTTCTCTCTCTTTGTGTGGCCTACACTTTGGGCACAAGAGTGGCATGGCCAGTCTCCAGTCAGGGAAACGAGGGGTTGGACCCATAGCAGCCTCGAGTGATGGGGTTGGTGATGGCTCCTCGTTCACTCCTCTCTGCCTCTGGGCTTTTTGGATACATTTTAACGTTGACTTTAATGGTAAAGTTAGAACAAACGTCATCTTTAGTGTGATCCTCTGCACTCATCATTACAGACAATGATACGCATAGGGTGGGCGTGACGGGGACCCATCTAGTCCAAACTAAGGATTGCAATACACAACATATCCCTCCCCCTTTACTTTTAATTGGCCATTAACATAAAGTCACATTAGATCTGCACTTATGTCTTTCACAGACTATTCAAATTAAACTATTTTTAGGTAACTGTTCTTTCTATTAACATTTTTATTAACATTACAGGCATGACACTTGAGACTCCCTGAAAGCCTCAACAGCAAAAAGATGGGGGGTGTCTGGAAAAACCTTAAAATGCCAGAGCCCATCGCTTGCATGCGACTAGCAGCCTGTGTGAGGACCAAAGATCATGGTAAGAGGTCGATGGTCAGTCTGAAGCGTGAATCTTCTTCCAAAGACGTACTGGTGGAATTTCTTCATTCCAAAACACAATTGGGAGTGCTTCTTCACGCTCTATCTGTGCATGGCTGCTTTCTGCTTTGCTTAGTGTCCGTGAAGCAAAAGCGATCAGTCTTTCTTCACAGTCGCCATCAGGTTCACTTCCAGCCAGTTCAGTCTGAGCTTTCCCAGCCAATCACGGCCTAGCACAACGCTGGATAGTTTCCATTCACGATGTATAGTGGGGGTGTGGTCTTTTGTTTGCTGTGCTCCACGATCACGTTCACAACTCCTCTCACTGGAACACCAGTGTAGGTCTTTAACCTTACCTTGGGCGGTTGGATAGTGAGATAGTGAGACATCTACTGACACTAGGGATACAGATGCGCCAGTGTCTGTCCACTTGCATCCGTACTGCTTTCCCCTCCAGCTGTCGCCCAGTACCCATTTTCCTCCTTTGAAACGGAGTACATATGGAGTCTCTTCATCGTCAGACTGTTGATCCTGTCTGTATTTCATTTTGTAGACATTTTTATTTCTCCAGGAGTCACTTTGTCTTGATTTAGACTTTTTTTTGTGACTCAAGTCTTTTTGCTTTTACAGGCCTGTTCGACGTGACCCTTTTTTGCACAACTTCTACAGTCTACGTCTTTAAACCAGCACCAGGGGTTTTCCAGTTGCTGCTTTGTTCCATGAATCAGGCACCTTGTGTACTTGAGTAGATGAACTTAGCTTCTCTGCCATCTCCATTGATGTGCTGATTTATATTGCCTTCTGCGACATCAGTATAATTTCAGTAAGTGCTTCTGAATAACTTCATTCAGGGCATGTCCAAATTCACAATGTCCGGTTAACTTGTTTCAGTACAGCTACAAACGGTGAGATTGATTCTCCGTCTTCTTGATTTCTCGAATGAAATCTGAATCTCTCCACGATGGCTTAGGAGAATAGTGATTCTTTAAAATCTTTACGATGTCATCATAAGACTTTTCACCTGAAAATGTCAGGCACAATGACATTTTTGGCATATGTTAGCACAATAACTTCTCCATTAATGTTGTTGGCCAACATAAAATACTCAAAACCTTTTAGTATAAGAAGTCCATAGTTCTTCATCAACTGGCTCTATGCTTCCAGAGTCCTGCCATTGTGATTTAATTATCCTCTCTCAGGTAGACTAAGTTTCAATGTAGCCTGGGCCTACTTTGCAATGTTGCGGTAATTAGTCGCGTCCGTTTATATGCAAATTACGTCGTTAGTTGAGTTTCGTTTGACTTATTTTGCTTGGAAACGTTCACATTTGACTCACTGCACTTTGTATTTTCATCACTTTCTTCCTCATCTCAGTCTTGTCTTCTTCTTTTTCTTTCCTCCCGCGGAGTGTGTGTTTCTTCATGCGCCGTGCACCGGCTCAGTCATAACACAACGAAACGAAACACTTGTTCAGAATTCACTTGTTAAACTCGGACCTTTATACCAAAAATAACAACACGTGTGGGAACACACTACCTCGTGGCCGGACATCGTATAGTCATTATACTTGGTTCGTTACACCTCTATAACGGACCGGGAGTCAGGGGTACAGTTAGAACAAGCGTCATCTTTGGTGTGATACTCATCATTACTGTAGACATTGATATACTGGTATATCCTGGTATATACTGGTATATCCCGATACCGGTATATACAGGTGGGCGTGGCAGGGACCCACCTAGTCCAAACTAAGGAATGCAATACACAACAATATTGACTGTAGTATTTGGTAGCTGTGGTCCAAATGGGTTGGTTTCCTTCAGCAGAACATCTTGGCCGTCACTTTCCCCCAACAGACTCTGTCACCGTGAATGGCGCAGGGAATGATTTGTCACTATTGTCAATTAGACTCATGCTGTGATATGGCAAAAAAAAAAACGGTCAAAAGGATGGAATAGGGCATGTTGACATTTTTGTCTTTATCCAAAATTGGAGTCCTATCACGCATTTACTCTTCTTTATTGTCATGTAGGCCTATGTATTCTCCTATTTAGAGGGAAATAATCATTATTAATATCAAGAGCTATTGGGGTTTTTTTTTGGGGGGGGGCAGACATTATGTCTGTCTGTGTGTGTGTGTGTGTGTGTGTGTGTGTGTGTGTGTGTGTGTGTGTGTGTGTGTGTGTGTGTGTGTGTGTGTGTGTGTGCTTCCCTCTCTTCTCTTTATATCATGCTCAATGAACAGCTTCCCCTAGCTGTGCCTGCTTTTTGACACGTCTAAAGGGCTGTTCCTGACATCTTGCCATCCTGCCCCGCGATTTGTCCTGCGGTGTCCGTGTCAGGCAGGAGGAAAGGGCTGGTGACCTGGCCACCCCCACCCTGCTGGGAGCAGAAGGTCTGCTGGCCCCACAGCCGTGCCAGAGAACCCCCCCCCTCGGTGCTATACCTCGCCATGGCCACAGTATATAGACCTTATTCACAATATAGCGGCCATCTTGGTTCTAAACGGTAGCTGGGTGGGGGAACTGAATGCAGATTCCACATTCAGTTTCCCCCACCCAGCTATGTTTAGAACCAAGATGGCCGCTATATTGTGAATAAGGCCCAGCAGGTGCATGCATGCTCATCACATATATATCGTACTACTGCCTTCTCTTAACCAAAAGTATATAGTATACATATCCAAATGTGGATATATATGTATTAAAATTTTAAATGTATATTGAAAAGCTAGCCATTAATGTTTTGATACATAATAATATAATAAGTTAAGTTCACAGTCAACAAAAAAATCATGAATTAATTTTGAAGGAATTAATGCATTTTTGAAGGAATGGAGAAAAGCAACAATGTCACTTTTGACTCAATTCTCGGCCCTTGATTGACATGTGACATACAACACAAAAAACAGGGAAAAGTCCCTGATGAAAATTATGATTATATTATGGGGAATTGGAGCGGGGGGGGGCGCCCCGGTTTTTTTGGGGGGGGTTCCAAAAGACAGTGTCCCCTCCACCTCCAGTACACCCATTGGTCGAGTCCTCTGTCCTATAAAGTGTACCAGCAGGACTGGGCCGTCACATTTGGTGCCCAGCATGGGGTCGCTTGGGGAGCTGCTGTCATGTCCCAGCTATCCCACGGAGATACACTTCTGCCTCTCCGCCAAGACTTGGTGTTTTCCTCATTTGCATTCGCTAATGAGATATCCTGAAAGACACTTATCTTTCTGGGATATCTCCTCCGCTCAAATAAATAGAGATGATGAGATGAGGCCAGAGAGCCGTTGAGATAAGGGAGATAACCAGGGAGATATCAGGGAGATACAGTATATAAAAGAGAGGTCCGGACCTCACAAAGCACTGCATGTAAGCAAACACATTTATTAAACAGACGGATCATGCTGATGTTTGGTCAATTCAGGTTTATTTATGTAGCCCTTTATGACATGTCAAAGGCCTTTGCAGGTCCACATTCAAATTTAATTTGAAGATAGTCCCAAGACTATGGGAGAAATAGGTGGCAGGTGAGCGCATAAGACATTTTACACTTATTTTGAATTCCTGTTACTGTCCTGTACTTTCTGCTGTGACACGCTTAATGTCCCATGATCTGGGATGAATAAAATACATCTTATCTTATCTTGTAAAGTTACCCCACACCGATGCCAAATGTTTTTGCTGTCTCTTAAGGCTGCCTTAAGGTTGCTGGCAGAAAGCAAACCATGACTATAAAATAAAACCCGGGCCAAACACTTAAACGCTAATTTTCTGTGTCTGTACAGTCTAGACTAATAGGAGCATATAACTGACACCAAAGTCGGGGTAGGGGGTTAAAGCCGAGGTCTAATCAGGGCACTAAGGACCATCCCCTCATTATCACCCAATCTACACCCAATCTAAACTGTCAAGAGTTCCTGTCTGCCAGAGATGGCAGACTCAGATCACCATGAAAACATACTTAGTTATTCGTTATTCATTTTTTTACTCTCATGCATGGTTGTATTTTGGGGTAGACAGAATAGACCTACAACCCCCTTTCTAGACCCTGTCACCACCTATTTTGACGTATAGCAGTCACTTTTATCCAAAGCAGCTACAGTGAATTCAGATGCGTGTCACTAAGGAGCAAGTTAGTGCTGCAAACAATTAATTAAATCAATTAAAACAAAAATCACATTCTAGGCCCAGGGTTTAATCCATCAACAAATCAAGTCTCTTAGGTTTTCATCATGTAGGTTTTGTCAATATTGATTGCCTCAAATCGTTTTTTACATCCCACTTGAGAAAGTACTGCTTTGACATCAAGGTTATGAACTCAAGTTTAATACTACAAGCGACATGCATAGGACAAGACATGCCTTTTTTCCCCAGTATTAAAAGCATTTTAGATTAGTATATTTGATGCTTTCCGCTTTGATAAAGAAAAAACAACACTATTCAAATAACATATTAAGGCATATTATAATGCTTGATAAAATGTCCCTTCTTCCAGCGACGTGGAAGCAATATTTTGTGCATTTCGTACTCTGGAGCCCACTGCACCGGGCGATGCACTGCTGCCACAGGCAATCTGCTGACTGCGGTATCACCTCATGATTAACAATTTAACTGTGATCCCGGTCTTCTCTGCCCATTGTTATTCCACAGATGACTGGTAATCACAATGGAATTTTTGACGACATGCAGGCTTCATTAGACCCATTGATAGATTTATTGTTTGCCATGTTTCTAATCACTTCCCCCCCTAAGGTAATTTGTAAGCTCTTGGTTCAGAGGTATAAGCCAAGGAGAGTTAATTAATCTGCCTTGCTTAGAAGTCTGGCAGTGGAAATGGCTCCTGTCTGAATCTGTGATGAGTGTGTGTGTGTGTGCCTGCACGTGTGTGTGTGTGTGTGTGTGTGTGTGCGCGTGTGTGTGCCTGCACGTGTGTGTGCCTGCGTGTGTGTGTGTGTGGGGAGGGGGGGTCCTTTACTTATGGGTTTACAGCGATGCTAACCTTTGTTTACCATGAGAAAAGAGCAACATGAGGTAAACATATTTCAGTGCGTGCAAATTTCGATTTGACTCTACATCATGTACCGGTAATTTTTTTGTCTGTAATAAACGGCAGTAATTGATTAAGAACTTCCTGAAAATAAATACGTGAATATATATATTGTATATATAGCATGTGTATAGAATATTTTGGGGATATTATTCGAATATATTTGCGAATATAAATAATTATTATTTACAGCTGTGTCCCACTGTAATATCGTAAAGTCTGTAAAAAATGTAGACCGGTTGTTGATTCTCTTTGTAATTTCATTATCCCCCCCCCACACACACACACACACCCTCCACCCTTCCTCACCCTTAGTGATTATCACTCTCACCCCCAAGCCCATGATATACACTAGCCTTTGTCACTCCTAATTGAAGATCCAGCTTGCTGTTAATTGGCTTTCTCGGCCCTATGCAAATCTGGAGCTTGGGTGTGTGTAGGTTAAATGCATCTTAATCAGAGCTTTAATCCGGTAATTAGCAGAGAAACATGAGGTGTTGAGTGCAGTGAAGAGAACCTGATAATTGAGGGGCGGCTTACATGCCCTGTGCGCTATAGGGTGTACGTGCAACATGCACGTGCATCGGTGTATTGTATAGTCTGTTCACGTGCCCGAATGATTAAAAATATACTTCTTTTTCATTATGGGGTTGGATTTCTAGGGACAGTTTAAGTTGATGAAGTTATTCTTCTCTTTAAATTTGTTTATGGAAAAATGAGCGTATACAAAAATGATAACTTACAAACATGCCACCGTTTTCCTTTTTCTTAAAAACATGACAGAAATGAAAAGGTCGTAGCCCTACAGAAAGTGACGCAATTAGCAGGTGGCCTAGGGGTCTAGGACATTTTAATGCCGAAACTATCTTAAAACATTTCATTTTCCAGTGAGAATAAAAGGAATGTCAGCCATTTTGTTTGTTTTCGCAGACACAAACACAAACTTGACAGTCGCGTGACGTGGAGTGTTTGCCGACTCTAGTCGTACCAACCCAAAGCAGGATCCGAACATACATTCAAATATAATGGCGACCCTAAACGTCAGTAGGTGAAGCCATGGGGCGCCTCTTGCGTCTTGAGCATGACGCCGGGGGATCTGACCAAGCGTCCATATATGACGACTAAGGGATGAGATCACGTTTGCAGCGTGAAACTAAAATTGAATCACCAGCGGAACTAAATTTGTATTTTGTTACAATTTTAAAAAATTTATACAACTTGTGTTAGCAGTCAGATTAGAATTCACATGATAAACCATAGATAGAATACTGTTCTCGTCATAGAAACCGAACAAAGAGATGAGTAATGGTTGCATTTGTATATCTTTAGATAGAAAGAGAAAGCGCCAACAGAAATATTGGTCTTGTGTGCAGCCCTGATCGTTTCCAAAGCAGCATCTCGCCTCTATGCTGCACTGCTGTCAAATTCTCACTGTTTTTCTCACTGTATATTTTAGCACCTTTCCCCTGCGTGAGGTTTCCACACCCCCCTCCCTCCCCAATACCCATCTTTCACACACACACACACACACACACACACACACACACACACACACACACACACACACACACACACACACACACACACACACACACACACACACACACACACACACACACACACTATGTGAAGTAAAAAACGTATAGGCTCACGGAGCACCGAATTAAAAAAATCCCTTTGAAAAAACATGCTGCCATCAGACAGGTTGTTGTGTGTGTCGATTTGCATCGTCTTTCTTGTGCATTTTCACCTCGTTTGTGTTATTAGTCATCTGTGCGCCCACACCTTCTGATCCTTTAAAAGAACTGTCAATTGGTCACACGCACTTCATACCTCGTCTGTGAGAATCTCCTCACAAAAAGAGACACGCAAGAAATGATCCCATTCATATTGTGTTTGTCACCTAGGCAAATTAAAAGGGATAACACATAATCAATTAAAAACATTGACGCAAGCCCTGTACTCACACACATAATCTATGTGTGTGTGTGTGTGTGTGTGTGTGTGCCTGTGTGTGTGTGTGTTAATGTAACACAGTGTGGGGTGAGAAGAGGCCGTTGATAAGATAAGAGTACAGGCTAATCCTGACCTCTCACAGCACCTTGCTAAATGCCGCCCGCACGTACACACACACACACACACACACACACACACACACACACACACACACACACACACACACACACAGAGAGAGAGAGAGAAAGTGAGTGTCAAAACATTTGCAGCATGGCATGACACACGTGAACACACCTTGGGCCAGGGTGTTACAGGACCCATGGCATTAAACAAGACAAAAAGCATAACATCCCTTGGCCTCATAAAACCAAGGAAACGTCATGAGGTGAATGGCCTGGAAACAACAACTGTAACTTGAATGTAATGAATGAACTGCTCACCTGAGCGAGGATAAACCTAGCCAAACAGTGTAACGGCGGAATCCTAGCCGTGAATTTAAGGTTGCTTATGTTGTGAAGGTGCACACTAACGCAGACCATACTACCAGTGTACCCTGTACATCACATTCATACACGGGCACACACACCACACACACATACACACACACACACACACACTCAAACACCCCCCCCCCCTCACACACACATACAGAGCACTAAAGCACACTCTTGCTTCTTGGAAAAGGTTAGAAAAACTCTTCCATACTCTTCCACTCTATCCATTAAAAGCTAGATCGATCTTCTGCCTTTTACTTGATGGTGGGTTTTTTTTAAATGTCATAATGGGAAGTCTCCCTGCAGGCCCATCTCGACAGCCTATTCTTCATTTGGGGGGTAATTATAGATGAAGAGATGAAAGATGTATCCCCCCCCCCCCCCCCCCCCCCTCTTT
>OOFB01021537.1:15492-25837 GCA_900323305.1 Trachyrincus murrayi
CCCCCCCCCCCCCCCCCCCCCCCCCCCCCCCGCTGAGAGTAAATACAGGACTCAACCATATCCATCTGAAATGCATTTGGAGAATGATAGGATAGGCATGAATATTCTGTCTGTTAACACAGACTCCCCTCGTATGTCTGGGTACGGTGTGCCGGGAGTAGTAATTTCCTCCATATAAGGCACCTGTTAAAGCCTGTTCTGTCGGCGGATTCAGTGAATCACCACGCATAAAGAACCCTGTGACTTATTTCCCTGACAGTAGTGTTTAAGAAACTGTCTTCTTCACTTCGGCACGTGCTGGATTCGGCTCGCCGTGCATTTTTTAAACTGTTTACAACAACCCCAAAAAATCAACTTCAGCAGTATCCCGGAGCTGGGGAGCTGATTTTCATAAATGCACAGAGACCCTTAATGATTTGTTTTACCTCATCGTGTGTAAACACACAACACGTCTAACAGGTCTGCACATGTGTTTGATTGTATGTTGGACAGTACACAGTGTACCTGAGGCTGAGGTACACTGTGTACTAGCTACCTGAGGGAACTACATACAGACATGTTACGACCCCTGTGTTTGGTTTTGAAGTTTTACTTTAGTACCTCACCGTCTGGGTTTCTATGGCAGTGGCCACCGCTTGAACGCCGTTGTTGGAGAGCACCCCACCACACACCACACACCACCCACGCCAACACCTACGCCCTCCTCCTCCACCGCTGGCCGGCCTGCAGTCTGGCTAGTCAGAAGAGCGGTAACCCGATACCCTGCTACAGATGGTGCTGGAGTCTGGGAGGTGATGAGTCACAGCCAACCTTTACCGTCATTACCTTTTAATTGCATCTTTTTTTCCTGCCGCCTCTCCTTTGTCTGGATTAGTTAGGGTAGCGGGCGGGGGGCCGTGAATCGCTTAACATCGGCGAAGGATTATTTTCTTGTTCTTTCTTGTTTTTTTTTATTTCCTTCTGGATCCTGGATGACTCTGTTCTCATCCATCAGACAGGATTTAGATGAAGAAGAAAAATGAGAGAAACAAATTGTTCTAATCACACTTTGCCACAAACTGCTCTCTCCAGACACACACATACACACACACACACACACACACACACGTCAGCTCACTGGAACATTTAGCGGACATTTATAGGAAATAAATTAGGAGATGAATGCAAACCATATGCCGTTTCCTAGGTTTATTTGTAAAGCGACCAGCATCAAACGCCGCCCCCCCCCCCTCCCAGATCACACCATATTAGATCTGTTTTTCCAGTCCGGCAAAATAAGGAAGGTGACCACAGAGCTCCCTTGATGGGAAACACATGAGGGCTGAGCGGCCAAGACGAGGAGCCCCAGACGCGGACTCCACTCTGCATGGGTCTGGGTGTCATGCGCCTGCATGGGTCAGCTGCAGCGCGTGGGAGTCATGGGTTTTTCTGCCACTGCCACAGATGTTGCGTCGACGCCGTTACATTACATCTGTCACGGCCGTGCCCCATTGCTTCCCCTGGGTCCTACACTCCTCCTGGTTACCTGCTCATTAGCTTCATCACCTCCACCTGTTTCCTGTCAATTAACCTCTAACTCTCCATTACCCACCTGCTCACCTGACTGCCTGTCTACCGGTCCCGTCCGGTCTACCTGCCTGGTCTACCTGTCTGCTTACCTGCCTGCCTGTCTACCGGTCCCGTCCGGTCTACCTGCCTGGTCTACCTGTCTACCTGCCTGGTCTACCTGTTTACCTGTTGCCGATCTCCTGCCTGTCTGACTACCCCGCCTGTTGCCGATCTCCTGCCTGTGTGACTACCCCGCCTGTTGCCGATCTCCTGCCTGTGTGACTACCCCGCCTGTTGCCGATCTCCTGCCTGTCTGACTACCACGCATGTTGCCGATCTCCTGCCTGTGTGACTACCACGTCTGTCGTCTGCCCTTGGGTCCAACATCAACACGATCGTCACAACATCAGGACGGAAGCTTTATCATACGGTGAGCTCACTCACTATGAAGATCATGCCCAAGAGCAACCATATTAAATGTTGTTGTTGTTGTTTTTGTTAGCAGGCTGGTTGTTAGCAGGCTGGTTGTTGCTAGCAGGGCTGGTTGCTGGCAGGGCTGGTTGTTAGCAAGACTGTTAGCGGGGGTTGTTAGCAGGATTGTTAGCAGGGCTGGTTGCTAGCAGGACTGGTTGCACGTGGGCTGGTTGTTAGCAGGCTGCTTGTTAGCAGGGTTGTTGTTAGCAGGGTTGTTATGAGCTGGTTGTTAGCATGGTTGTTAGCAGGGCTGATTGTTAGCAGGCTGGTTATTAGCAGGGTTGTTAGCAGGCTGGTTGCTAGCAGGGTTGTTAGCAGGCTGGTTGTTAGCAGACTGGTTGTTAGCAGGCTGGTTGTTAGCAGGCTGGTTGCTAGCAGTTTACCAGAGGACCTAAAGGAAATTCCAGGAAAAGAAAAGGCAAGACAGGGCTTCCTGCTGGCGCATCAAAGTGCCTGACTCAAGGCTATAATTAGCTGCTGTTTTCTGTTTTGTTTGAAATTGTGGTAGAATTAACTCTTTGGAGGGATGGAATTGTTTATTTATTTTAGTTGACTTTAATTTTTCGGAATGAGCAAATTTTTCACTAGACTCAGGGCAAAGAGATCTCAAGGGTCTTACTTTGTTTGGTTGTTGTTCTGGTCATTTACAGTTAGCTAGTTCGTCCCCCGGATCAGGGGGGAACGAGAGAGAGACTTACAAAGTGGAAAATCACTGTTCACATGATCAGTCTGGCCAGTGCTCTCTGTAATATTGGCGGGCGGATTCCACGGTGAAGCGTCTTCCAACATGGAAAACATTGGACTTCAGCACGAGTCTAATGAGTCCAATATGTCGTCCACGCAATGGCCAAAACCCCTGAAAAGTCATCCCCTTCCCTCAGACGCCCACACATCTAGCGAGAGAGTATTGGTTCAACACATTTCACGAGTACAAGGTTTTTTTTTTTTTTTTCACTTTGAATGGATTTAGTAAAAAAAAGTGAAAAGATATTCTCAAGCCCCTGCTTAAAAGAAGACAATGAGAAGCTAAAAACGTGAAGTGTGTCCTGTTGCGCGGGCTAAACACTGTGCGGTGTTTTTCTGAATAAACACTTTCGGCATGGGGACAAGAGCACCTCTCGGGTGGAGTGGCTGTAGTCCAGCGCAATCATCGCAGTTTACTCTGGCGGCTCTGTACGTTTGCACCTTTAGCTCATCCACTCCATCAGCTCATCAGCGCCGATGAGAAACAAATCCGGTTGTTTGTGTTTGTTGGCAGCTCAGGCGCCGGCGTTTTCATCACATCGCACGTTCTTGGGTAACGCAGGGCGTCCTTATCTCAAGTGCTATTTGTGGCACTTGTCAAATAAATAACACAGAGGCATGAGAGCGGCCTCGACCGGGTAGAAAAAATATATACATCTACAAAAATATATATTTACTTTAGCGACGCAAGCAGGCCTTTTATTAAATCAACGGTGTGACACGCTTCCTCCCAGCGTGTGTTTAAATAACCTCCGCTTGAAACTCTTCGATCGAGTGCATGATGTCACTGCAGGCGGTGGGAATAACTATAGGGAAGACATGCCGGGCCACATCTGAAAAAACTGAACTCCTATGGACCTAATTTAAAACAGGTATGCACATGTCATGATAGAGGGAACTGTCAGCGTCTGCTTCAGTAACCAACTGAGACGGGGCCCATGAGGACCGTGCATTCGCTCCCGGGTCAACTAGAAAAAGGCAGAAGGCAGTAGCAACGGGCTAAAAAAGAAAGTGCTTGCCAAGGAAAATGCTTTACTTGGATTTAGACCACCTTCATGTAAATGTTTTGGTTAGATTTTGACAGTTTGCTGCAGGTTCAGTGTTTTGTAAAGCAAATGCATTGCAAACGTTGGAGCCGTGCCAGTGTGAAAAAGAGTGATATAGGTTTGTGTAATGGTGAGGAGTTCATTTCCTATTCTGTGAAACATAAAAAACAACCACTACAATGGCCACAATACAGTAGTCTGGTAAGGCCAGTCCATTTCCTGGGACACAGTGTGTCGCCTCGCTAACCACCAAGAATAAATAAATAAAGAAATGTCCCAGAACATACTGTATGCTCACCCATGTCAACCATAGCTTTATAAAAGCCACATGTGAAATTAATTGATGTTGTTGTCCCAATATGGTCTAGTGGTTAAAAAAGAACATCCTGTTAATAGAAAAGCAAAAATCTGCTATATTTAACTTTTTTTCGAAAACAGTTTTTTAAGCATATAGTTAAACTCCCATCTCCGACGCTGGGACAAAAACAGACTCCAGAAAAGATTATAATTTTACATTAGGGGGCAAAGGTCAAAGGGTGGTCAACTGTTATTTTTTTCCTGAAGAGGAGCTATAGATGAGATGGTTTGGGGTCTTTGGTAGGGACACCCCCCTGGGTATCTACTCCATGTCCTCCAGGGCAGACCCAGGGTTATATCTTTTGGCTGGCCCGGGAACTCCCACAGATACCCCAGGAGGAGCTGGGAAGTGGGCCTAGCTGAAGAGGTTTAGGTGCTACACTGCTTACCCTTTTAATACATTGACCCCCTATTGGACAAGCAATGAAAAAGATGGATAGATGGATATAGGTAGATGGATGGATGATGGATGGATAGATAGATTGATAGGTGGATGGATAGATCGATTGATAGGTGGATGGATGATGCATAAATTGATAGATGGATGGTTGACGGATAGATTGATAATAAATGGACAGACTATCTATTTAGATATAGTCTTGTAATATTTACATATAAAACTGAAACATACATTCTTAAATAACTTACTTTATTATTTGAAGTTATTTTCAAACTTGCCTTCAAGTGTTTGTTTAATACAATCCAAATAATTGACTGTGATTGTGATAGTATTAACCGTCTATGTAATTCTATTCGCGTTATATTGTACCATAACCCCCTCGTCTTTAAGCTTGAAGTCCCATTTACATTTCCATGAACGGGACGCCAGTAAGAGGACTTCATATGGCCCGCCTTATTTGTTGATCAGATCTGCTGCGCTTGAATATGTACAAACAGAGAAAATAAAACGAAGAGAGACATGACCCTCGTCGCAATTTGGACTCTCGGAAACCAACTGAACCTCTCCCGGGTCAGGTGCCCTCGTTTTGACCCGTTCCAAACACTCGTCCCCTCTTCACCTAACCCTAACCCTAACCCTAACGTCTTCAGCGCGCGATCGCCAACTGTCAAAGAAAAGTGTTCTGAGGTTCTGTGTTTTTACCATTCAACATCGGTAGCGAAGACAATAACAGACGGAGGAGGGGAAAAAAACTCATTCAGAGAAGACTGCGATATCAATTTCAATAATTAAAAGTGTTTGTATATCAAATGGAATATTTCATTTACAAAAAAAATGACTAGATGGAGATGTGCTGTTTGTGTGGCTGTTTTTATGTCTGTGATGGACAGAAATGCCACAAGGCACCTGCGGAAAGAATTAAGTTTTATCAAAGCGAGAAAATAATTAAAAGCCTCTTAAAAGAGTAACAAAATCTCCCCCCAAAAAATTGGATATTGACTTTTTTTTCATGCCACAGATGGACATAGAAAAACAAGAAGGTATGCTTTGTGCTGCATTGTTGCATTCTTCAGATCAAAGGCAGTTTTAATAAGGCCATTATAAATACATCAGAAAAAATCCACTCTGATATTCAGCAAACACGTCAATACAGGATGCCCATCGTTCATTGGTCTTTTTCCACGGCACGGTAGGCCTACTTCGGTATAATGAACAAAAGAACACGCAAGAAAACAGGCCTGGGGAGGTGGAGGGGGGTGGGGCCCCGCTGTGTTCAAAGATGTCAGTCATAGTCCAAGTACGTTCTAATGGAAATAAAGCTCATCTTATTTCATCCCTTTGAGGAGGAGCTCGCCGAGGTCTGAGGGATGTGATCCACAGGAAGGCATGAGAAACTTTGTGCAATGACCTGGTAACGGTGGTGGTGGTAGTAGAGGTGGAGGAGGTGGTGGTAGTGGTGGTGATGATGGTGATTGTGGTGGTGTTGGTAGGGGTGGTGTTGGTGGTAGAGGTGGTGATGATGGTGGTGGTGGTGGTGTTGGTAGGGATGGTGTTGGTGCTGATGGTGGTGATAGAGGTGATGGTGTTGCCGCAGTGGTGATGGTGGTGTAGGTGGTGGTGGTCATTGTGGTGGTGGTCATGATGACAGTGGTGTTGGGGGTGATGTGGTAGTGGTGGTGATGGTGTAGGTGGTAGTGGTGGTGATGGTGTAGGTGGTCGTGGTGGTGATGGTAGTAGTGGTGTTGGTGATGGAGATGCTGGCGGGGGGGGGTGCTCCCAGAGATCGATAGTTTACCGCTCCTGTGGACTGCTACTTAACCCCCAGGCCACACCACTTGTATGGACATAGTTAGCTACACACTGTAGTGTATGAACGTGTATTAAGAGTAAGTGGTACAAGCACAGTTGAAGGAACAGTTGAAGATGCATTAAGCACCTCCGTGTGTGCACCTCCGCCTCCTCCTTCTCCACCTCCTCCTCCTCCTCCAGGCCTATAGTTCGCTGTCCTCCTCCTGTACAATATTAATGAGGCAGCTCCTGGGTTGGAACAGCGCTCCTTAAAAGCCTACCTTGGAGATGAACTCCTCCTGGACCTCCCCCCCACCCAGGGGCCGGTCTGGGCCGTCCCCACGCATGACCCAAATGAAGAAACTGAAAGGTGTGTTCTGCCGATAGGAGAAGGTAAGACAGGGTAGTCGCCAGGGCACTCCGACTCCCAGGCCAAGGGTTCGGCGGTCGTCCCCAGATGACTGGAGACTCAGTCGTAGTCGAGATGTGCTAACCCCTCCCTGCTCCTTAATGACTTTGTGTTTCTGAAGTCGCTGTTAAGTAGATTTGGATAAAGGTGGAATGAATAAAAATGAAATAGCTTTTTTTTTTTTTTTTGAGGGCATGCAGGTTTGTTTGAAACGCGTCAACAGAGAAGCATGTGTTTATCTAGCCGTGTCTGGTGATTTTAATGCCCAGGGTCACAGCTTGTTTGCTTGTGAAATTCAAATGACTTCAGAAGATACGTCGTTTTTTGATATTGGACTCAACGGCCTCGATAACAACTGACTTTTGTTGCTATGGATTTGAAAGCCAAGGTAATCAAATTGTGACTACAATATTTCAATAAGAGGCTAGCGATTATATTTTAAGATTCGTCCACTTGTTTGCTTTCGAGGGAGATGTAGTCTATGAAGAAGGAAGAATTACAACGACATAATACAATAGTAGTATTTAATCACATTGGAACCGGGCTGGGCTCTTTTAGGCCACAGATCGGGGAACCAGCACAGCATTCGTGGTACGCTGCAGTGCAGATAACAATAAGACAGTGTTTGCCAGGTGGTTATGTGATTACAATGTATAATCTGTAAAGTAGATCACAACGTGGACATGCATTATTTATATTATGAAAATGCTTTGCTTGTTGTGTACTGCCTGAAGTTAGCAATAAAGTGAACATCTGTCACATGATGTTGGAAGTGTAAAAGGAGTTTTATATAATGTCATTTGAACATTGTGTACTGTAGCTAGCAATGTCCACAACAATGTGGAGTGACACGCCGCACCAGAAGTAACCCAACACACAACACAACACAATGGAAGTAACAGAGGAAAAGACTAATGTTAACCTGGACTATCACGAGTTTCGTTGAAACCGTGGTTACTGCAAGACAAAGAAAGAATGAACAAATTATGAAATGTGGGTAAACAACTGTGCTAAGACAATATTGGCCCAATAAATAGACTAAAGAAATGCTAAATAGCACAAAAGCTGTAGGATATGTACGAGTCAGTATACATACTATCACCGTTGAATGTCGTTTGAACTTCAAACAGACAAAAATATTTGCATGTATATTTTGCAAACAGCAAAGCGACTTACAGTGAATTCTAGATACATGTAATTAACAAGCAGGTAGGCTTTGTTTTTTTTTGCATTTCTTATCAACATTATCCTACCAAGGATCTATTTGGGTTCTTATAAACAGGCTACATGATATGACCCACCTGTGGAGGTATTGTGCAGTAAAATAAGCAATACATTGGCATTACCATGTCAAACAAGTGAGGTAATTAACATGTCTCCAAGTTTATTGTTCATCAATATAGTATTCCCCTTTTCAGTCTTCAGACAAATGAAACAGACAAGACACATAGGTATGCATGTATACGTCAAAAAAGTTGATAAAATATGTTAATTGTGGCCATCCCGTGAACCCCCTGGTTGGGTCCCAACCAACAGTTAGAAAACCACTGCGTCTATTTGTAAAAAAGAGCACCAAACACTGGGAATTAATGAAGGCATCCATAAGTGTGCCGAGGGGCATAACGGGTGACTAACACACCCGGCCGTTTTGCTGAGAACTCAACCCAGGCCTTCAGAACAAACAGACCGAGAGAGAGCGGCTTCTGGGCAGGTTACATCAACAGGGCTGTTTATCAAAATAAGCAGGCAGCCCAGAGTAGTCCGCCCATTGATTTTCCTGCCAAATATAATCTGTTTCACCATCATAAATCTGCGTCTGACATCTGCACAAAGCACCGTTTTAGCCCCACACTGCCAAGTTATAGCTGCTCATTCACAGATCGCCCGATAGTATCCATGACAATGCCGTGCCACGATTGGACAACTGTAATCCAGGCCCACCAAACATGCACTTCATTATTTTTTTAGCCCGAGCCACAGACGAAATGCAAGCACAAAAAAAGAGACGCAGATCTACTCCGGGTTCTCTTGATTGCCTGTGTCTCAACGTGACACGCTTTAATGCAGGCTCTGAAACAAAACAAAGAGGAAACAGTATTAGGGGCTGACTCGAAGAACGGAACGGTTTGGAGATTATGTTCTCCTTCTGTCGACTCCTTCTGACAGTTTCCATGTCGTTTTCAGTCTCAGCGAGGCCGCAAACAACTCCATTCCACGTCGGTAAGATGACGGGACTTCAGTAAATCAAGTCGTTTGAACTGAAAAGCCGATTGCTATCATCTTGTCTTTATGCTCAGCCAAATGCAGCCTATTCTGGAGGAAGGACTACACTCTAATGGCTGTCTTACATATTCCCATGCCTTTCCTTCCCTTTCTCTTCACATGTTGACTCAGACAATACTCAACTATTCCCAGGAAAAACAGCCCCCCTTGGGAGCCATTTGCTGTTGTCTGTGCCATGTTAACAGAAGAAACACATTTGCCGTTTATTGTTAAAATTTTTATTAATAGCCATTTATGTCACTCTGACAAAAAGCTTCTTCGGCGACCGTAAAAAGCCGTACATGCCTTGTACAAATCTATCACTCAAGTTGTCAGAGAAATTTGTTCTCATGCAATATGAATAGGCGGCGGGGTCCCGTGTGCTCCCGTGATGGGATCCGTTTCTAGCGAGGCGACTGGCTGGCTGTGCGGAGACTCCCAGTAAAACAGGTCATGCTGTTCACATCACGGAGCCTCAATCACACAACAAATGTTTTATTTAAGCAGCAAAAAAAAAAGCCTTGTTTACGCCACTCTGCTTCCTCCCGCACGCACTCTTCCTGCACACCACCACCCCACCACCACCGCCTCCGCTACCCCCGATGGGTGGTTGTTGTGGGACGTTTGAGTTTAGCATATTTAAACGCCGCAAGCGCACTAAAGAACCAACAAAAACACTTGTGACAGGAAGCGCTAGTCATGCGATGGAACAAACAGCTACATGCCGCTAAGTGAACTGCACACGCAGCAAAGACGCATGCTAATGATTACGGCGCTTTCGTCGGGTACAAGCCTGTTAAACATGGCAGGGAGTAATCCGCTGAGTAAATAAGCTAAATTGTAAATACACATACTGCATGGTAAACAAGACCAGTTGCGCTTGTTTGCTGAGTACACCTTTAAGGAAGGGAGAGGGGGAGGAATAAACATGCAGGCAGGCAGGCAGGCCGACGGTTGATTTGAAGACGCACACCCCTGGCTGTGCCTTCAGCATTGATCAACAGAAACCTGAAGCCTGGTTCCATCCAGAGGTGGGCCTACACCACCAGGTCTTCATCACAGTCCCAAAGCCTAGGGTAGGGACCCCCCCTGCTGGCCCCAGCACTGGCGGTCTCCGATACGAGACCTTGGTCCCCCTGTGTTGCTGAGAGAGAGAGAGAGAGAGAGAGACACAGACAAACAGACAGACAGACAGACATATAGAGAGACAGATAGGGAGAGAGAGAGAGGGAGACAGAGAGAGAGAGGGAGAGACAGAGAGAGAGAGATATATAGGGAGAGAGATAGGGAGAGAGAGAGCAAGATATATATATAATA
>OOFB01021539.1:5948-16580 GCA_900323305.1 Trachyrincus murrayi
TACCATGTCACATCTGTCACTTTGGGAATTCTCTGAAGCAAATCTTGGAGAAAGCCAGATCCCTTAGACATCAAATGGACACATTTAATATACGTTTCTCTCACCACAGATGGGCCGTTCGCCACACACACTCATGACAGAAAGGCCTGCTTTATTTTCTTTCTTTCTTTCTGTTAGAATCACATAATATGTATTGTAATTCCGTTCGCTGTTGTTGTCGTGAAACTTCGGGTCTCAGGAAAAATCTCCCTCAGGAGAATTCCGGTGAACAGGAAATGGCAGTAGCGGAGGAGGAAATATTTCCTTCTGATGGCTGCAGCCTGCGAGGGAGTACACCGCTCCCCTAATTGAAACGGCAGCATGTATAATGTTTAATTCTGGAGCCCCAGAACGACTGAAGAATCCGTGATCTCCCCCTCACATACTAATTCTCCTGCTGCCTCAGTCTTGTTTTCTCTTGCTCCTTCGCCTCGCTACTTGTTTTGTAAATCGACGTTCAGAAGTCAACAGAGAAGCCATTCAACAAACAGTAAAATTGAAAGACAATTAAAACGACACACGAAATATTTGACATTTGTTGAATGTCAGGTTTCCGTTTTTGCACATTTCTACGCACTCCTGCTTGTTATAGTTTTAGATTGCAAACACTGAGCAGAAAGACAAGAAAGACAAGCAAATATGACTAGATAGCACAAACTCAATAATGTGTACCGTACATTGCAAGGTTTTTTAATTTTATTGAATTAATGGTAGAATCCATCTGTTCATGTTGAATTCAGAGAGCTCAGTTTAAATCCATTCCAACTTTTCCTCAACAGAGGTATTCTCTTTTACTGCCTTGTGTTTCAGTCTTGTCTTAAATACTTGAGTGGGGTTTTTCTCCATCTTTTTGTATTGTAAGATAATAGAATACGCCACATGGACTGTGTATGTGTAAGGACCCGGCACAGCGGGGGAGATATTTAAACACTGATGGCTGGAAATGTGTCCTGGATACCCACATTCTGCCATCGCGTGGCAGATGGAGAATGTGATGCAGGAACCCGTATGTAACAATCATGGGGGGAAAATAAATAAATGGCAGCTCACACCTCAGGATGTTGTTATCAATCATGAGGATGCTTCCTCGTGTCACTGTGTCTCTAGGTTACTGCTTTGTTTTGAAGGAAGGCAAGTTTACTCAGGTGTGTGTGGGGGGTTCTGGTGTTGTGTTGTGTGTGTGATGCTGTGAAGCGTGGTGAGGGTGGAGTTGACCTACTATACATGTGAGCTCCTTCCCGTGACAAAAACAGAGGACGGGATGTGCAGTCATCGCACTACGGCTATGTCACGGTGTCACTTTCCATTCATTTCGCGATCAGTGTCTCAGCGGTGGATGTGGTGGAGGTGGGCTGAAATCAGCAGCCATAGTCTTAAAGGATAACTTCACCAAATTCTCCCATAATTTTGGGTCTAAGTGTCACAGTTCTATGGCAAGTGGACCCAAATGCACGACACAGATGACTCGAACACATATATAAATAACCGGATCTTTACTGAAGGTAATTTGAAGTACCGTACATTCAGGGCAGGCAGACTAAAGGGATATGGTGGCGAGCAGGAACAGAACCCGATGGAGAGGGCTCGGCAATAGGATGTAGAACAGCCGAGAGATCAGCAACGGACTGGTAGTCGGACAGGCGTAGGTCTGGCAACGGGCTGGTAGTCGGACAGGCGTGGGTCTGGCAACAGGATGGTAGTTGGACAGGCGTGGGTCTGGCAACAGGATGGTAGTCGGACAGGCGTGGGTCTGGCAACAGGCTGGTAGAATCATCAGGCAGGCGGAGGTTCGGCAACCGGTAAGCATCCAACAGACGGGGCAGGACAGAGACACCGGGAAGACGGAATCACGGGGGAGAACATAGATACACGAGGAGAACACGGATAACTGGTATCGAGCGTAATAAGCATCTGAAGCGTAGCAACCACAAGGAGAGACAACGATCTGACAAGGAATGTCAGAAAAGCCAGGATCTATATACCTGTCCGGTAATGAGCTAGGTGGGAACCAGGGGAGTAAATCAGGTCACTGGGGATGAGCCCGAGATTGGTACGCGGCGCTGTTACACCGTGGATGAGAGGAGGGGGCGTGTAGAGAGCAGGGACAGATCTAACGCTAATTGACTAATGCTAACAACCAGTTCTGAAATTGGTCCAGTATTGAGCGAGAGCGATTCAGCCGTCTGCCGTGAAACGTCTACAATGTAACCCTTTGGGGCAATAGCGCCTCGACAATGTACGTCCTCTAAAAGTGTTTTTTAATGCCACTGACAAGGCACAGGACTGTTACTGTAAGTGTCTGACAACATTATGGAAAAGATCCTTACAGAGAAACACAACTTTTCTTTACCTTTCACTTGATCGGGTCTCTTTGTGTCTAACCAAGTCTCGCTCAAGGAGAAGTCTCACTCTTAACTTACTTATCAGGTTCTGTGTTTGGGCTTATTTGCCTTTACCTACTAATTATTGTTATGTTCTGAATCGTCATTGTGTGTGTGTGTGTGTGTGTGTGTGTGTGTGTCTGTGTGTGTGTGTGTGACTGGATATTTAATTCAGATCCAAAGGTCCGCTTGACCCCTCTCCACGAGGCTCCTTGACATTTACCGTAATGCGTTCTTGTAATTTCAGTTATTGCTATGATGAGATATTCATCTTGTCGCTTTAGCTATTAAGTACACTTTACAGCGAGTCATGTTGTCGTGTGGACAGATAGGAGGACAGCAGATGGAGCTAAATACTGCCCAGGGGCTGTGTGTTATCGCGTGCCAAATCTGTCCGAATGTCCTTTACTGCCTCCTTGTTTCAGGGGCTGCTGGGTAGATCGCACTCCAACAACGAGCTTAAGGACAACAATCTCCTTAAGGGTTAATGTGAATGTGAGCGTTAATGTAAAGTGCCAAACCACACTAATATCTTGAGCTAACCCTTTCAACTGCTGTTGATTTAAGTTACTGGTTGTGTGTGTGTGTTTTCTTAAGGCAAATATGACCGGACAGTATTTGTACAGAACAGTACAGTAAGAAGAGAAGAGAAGCCAAAGTATGTTGTCCAACGAACGAGAATTTTTAAAAAAGAAAGAAAAAGAAATGCTTTATATATTGATATCTTAAATAATGTCCAAAACATTTAAAGAGCAAAATAAATGTTGTTTTCAGGCGTATTATATCCAGTTTAACACTTCTCTTCCTTGCCTTGCGTTCTGAAGGCTCAGCTGTGTGTGTGTGTGTGTGTGTGTGTGTGTGCATGTGTGTGTGTGTGCAGCTAAGCCTAATCCTAACTCTAGCTGTTAACATAGCTACTATCACCACAGGGGGGCCCACTCTGTACAATAAAATCCCTCATTCCAAATCGATTTTAATTCTGGACTTGTTGAAGCACATTAAAACATGTGAGCGAGCCCTCCTGGTGCTTCGGTTGACAGAATCCATTCAGTTCAACTCTCTTTACTTTTTCCCCTAAAACTTTAGCGAAACCCAGGCAGAAGGAATAATTAAAACCCGGTCTTTCTTACACAAAGGAACAGTAAAATCGGAATAAAATTGGGCTTTGCTCATTTTTTAACCAGGCTTGTAATGATTTTCTTCGTGGATTTTCACCAACTGAGCTGAGCTGATTAGCCTATTCCCAGTCGAGAATAAGCTCTCATTTCAGATTCTCGGATTAACAGACAAGTATGCCCTGCATCCAAAACAAACTAACCACCACAACAAAGTAACAACCCCAAAATGGGCTGACTTGTACTGTGTACGTGAGTATTATTTGTTTTCTAGTTGGAATGGAAGATAGAATAACAAGAAAATGGTTTGTTTGCTCGATTTTCTTTTTTGTTTTTCAAAAACCAAAAGCAGACCACCAAGATCAGACTGGATGGAAGAATGGATGAATACATCACAGATGCCAACCGTCATTATTCAGGTTTATACCACAGCGTTGTTAAATCCTTGATCCTGATTGGTCAACAACGTTCCAAGGGACACCTCTGCCTTTTAACAGTTACAAATCAATACGCTACAAACCCAACATTAAAAACAACGGTCAAAAATAACAATCAACCAGACGTTTCAATGACATATAATATATCAAAAATATAATATATCTAAAATATATATTAGATATATCTAAAATATAATATAGATTTTATATATATTATATATATATATAATATTTCATATATAAAATATTCTTCTGCAGCACAGAAGAATATTTTAATCTCAGCTGATTGAGTGAACACCTCGGCCGCATCACCACCCCCGTCGTACATTATTTTAATAATGGGACACCCTGCTGTGGTTTATTCCTTACTTGTAAAGTTAACGGCAGGAGAGAGATAGAGCAGTATAGGGGTGAGATCAGAATGGAGAGAGAGAGAGGTAGAGGTGGGGGCATGAAGAGAGAGAGAGAGAGAGAGAGGTAGGGGTGAGGGCATGAAGAGCGAGAGAGAGAGAGAGGTAGGGTGAGGGGAGAAGGGAGAGAGAGAGAAAGAGAGAGAGAGGGGTGAGGGCATGATGAGAGAGAGAGAGAGAGAGAGAGAGAGGGGGGGGAGAAGGGAGAGAGAGAGGTAGGGGTGAGGGGAGAAGTAGGGGTGAGGGGAGAAGGGAGAGAGAGAGAAAGAGAGAGAGAGGGGGGGAGAAGGGAGAGAGAGAGGTAGGGGTGAGGGCAGAAGGGAAAGAGAGATGTAGGGGTGAGGGGAGAAGAGATAGAGAGAGGTAGGGGTGAGGGGAGAAGAGATAGAGAGAGGTAGGGGTGAGGGCATGAAGAGAGAGAGAGGTAGGGGTGAGGGGAGATGAGATAGAGAGAGGTAGGGGTGAGGGCATGAAGAGAGAGAGAGGTAGGGGTGAGGGCATGAAGAGAGAGAGAGAGGTAGGGGTGAGGGCAGAGGGGAGGTCATCACTGTCGAATATTCGGGTCGAGGTTAGGGCTAACCCCAAATCTGTCTGTCAGATTTTAGTGTTTTACAGCTTTGAATAAATGTTGCTATGACAACAGGTGCTTGTGTGTGTGTGTGTGTGTGTGTCTGGAGTCGCCAAGCAAGGGCGGTCTCCATGGAAACCTAATGTATTGATATCATTTTAATTCATTTATTTCAAGTAACAATGCCATGTGAATTGTAATGTCAATCATAACCTCCGACCAGATCATAGCCGGTGCCTTGGTGGCGCAGCAGAGCAGTGCTATTGGTTATCAGCTCTTGAGACCCAGGTTCAAGTCATGCGAGGGTGGGCTCCGTGGAGCCCTATAATGTAATTTTGGAAACGTAACAATGTCATGTGAATGTGTCGTGTGTTTATTTATTCAGCTCAAAGTGCTTTACATTCCGCAAATAGGATAATGTAAACAACAACATGATGCAGGGGAAATAAATTAAACAGAGCTTATAATTACTTTAAAATGAGTCAGACAGACATATTTTCAAAACAATTAAAAGCATAAAGAACAAAATCAATAAAGGAATAATAAAAATAAATGGCAAATTTTAATTATTAAAATGTAAAAACAATAAAAAATAAAATGGTAAATGATGTTTGCCCACTGAGCCTGCGTTTCTAATGTCTTTTGGTAAAGTGTTCCATAGTTTTGGGGCATAGTGAACAAAAGCTGCATCACCAATTTTCTTTTGGGAGGGGTCGCACACAGTCTGGAGCCCAGTGGAAGATCTGAGGGTGCGTGGGGAGCATGCAATGCCAGCAGATCATATCGGCCGTCTCGGTGGAGAGAGAGAGCTGCTCACAAAGAAAATGTTACTTTGAAGGGATAGCAAATGCTTGTGGCCCCACCCGCATGTGAAAAGCGAAACATTAATTCTGTGTTTGTGTTTGTGCCAAAATCAAACACACGAAATAGCAAAGCCAAAATATAGTTTTTTTGTTTTAGAGAAAAACAAAATGGAGGAAACTAACCGTTTTCTTGTCGTTCGATTTTTCCATTCCAATATGAAGAAAACGGGCTGTCACGTCACAGCTTGTGTGAAATCCATTTTCTACGTTTGAACACACAGGCCCACTGCCGTCTGTCAGAGACGACGAAGAAGTGAACTCAAACGTTTCCCTCTGTCCTTTCTGACAGCGAGTATCTGACGGCAGAATGGCTGCTCTCCTCTCATCTGTCACTCACACTGCTGTCCCGTCACTCGCCCTTTTCTCCACCCCTCTTTTTTTCGCTACGCCTCATTTGGCTACTTTAATCTTGAAGCCGGCGTCGTATTTGTTATTTTCTCCGTCCGATCTGAACCACTTTCAATCCCGATTCCATTCGTGGGTGAAGTCGCTGAAGATTTAATCTTGGCTGTAGACGTGTCGTCTACATTGAAGTATTTCATAACGTGCAGGGCGAGGCAGATTATGCTTTCTGTGGTACTCTTGCGGATGTATCGTCCGTCCAAAAACCGATGACCTCTTGCCTCTGTGAATTCCTCCTTTGTGCATTGGTAATAGGACTATTGATTTGTCCCTTTGAACAAAGCTTTGGCTCCACGTGGTATACACATCTCATCAGTCAAGCTTTTGTGCATATATGGATCGATAAGCCTGGGTTACAGTGTGCTATGCCTATGTTAATTGTTGTCCCCTGTCCGTGCATCGAAACACTTCCAGCATTGCTTTCCCATTTAGAGGAAACATCCACATCCATCGCTGTGCATGAGGAGTTGTAGTGATGCCATGTGAAACTGATATGTGGACACGTTTCAGTTTCAGTTTCAGTTGATAAGGTCTCCACATAAAATAGAAAGACACAAAACAACAGAATTTCCACACTGTTGTTTCTGACCCAACTCATGCTTAAACAATCGTGTTTATCATCAATTGTTGACACAAGAAGCACCCTAATATGTCCTTTTTCCTCCTCTTCTTTTTATTTGTGGTACACTGCTGTTGTTTTTAATCTGTGCCAAGCAAAGTCCTACAGTGGTACCACACAAATTCAAGCTAACCAAAAGTTCGGGCGACACTTGCTCTCATGGCCCCAGGGTGTCTTGCTAGTTTCCAGGGTTATATTTGAGTTGGCAGCAGTGTACCCGACCTGTCGGAGAGCGCCAGGACCTGGAAAAGGAGCGTTCGCTCACACTCCCTTTAGTGGCATGGTGACATTCCATCCTTGCTCCGAGTCGGCCACGACAGCCCACCCGACTCCCCCCCACCCCATCCACCCGCCACCAGCACCACCACCTCCATCACTAGCTCACCAACACCACCAGCCTCCGTCCTCTCTGGCCCAGTCAAAGCAGGCTCACATCCATGGGCGTCATTTTGGTATGGCAAGGTATGGCATGAAAACGTAAATCAATCTGAAATACCTTTTGTTTTTCAACTACGCTCCGCTGTAGTTGAACGGGAGATTGAGGTTGCTGCTCTGGCTGCAGGTCCTCAGAATAATCAAGCCACAGACTAACGTTAAAACTTGTCCGTTATTGTCATTAATTCAGGTGGGTTAAACAAACTGTATAAACACCATAATAAACACCATACACCAAACACCATAATAAAGTCCATGTTATGTTGTGTCAGTACTATATATATGTTATTTTAGTGAAAAACCGGACTTAACTTCACCCAACTTGTGACTCTTAAAAAGCTAGCTGGGTAACCCAGCTAGAGATTAGCGCTAATCACTAACAATTAGCAATTAACAATATGTATGTATGTCAAGTTATTAGATCTCAGAATCTCTCCATTTGGTCACAAATATACTAGCTATGGTCTGTGTAATACAGTGTTGATGGTCAAATATGTGTGCATATTTGTTTATATTTTTGAATGCGGAGACCAGACATCCGGGTGGATTGTGTTGGTAGATCAACGACGTACAGCCGCCCTACCATCTGGATGCATAAAGGTTTTACACATTTCAGGCCCATTTTATATTCAGTGGTTGTTTCATCATCGAAATTGTGATGATGGAACTTTTTTGTATTTTACTCAGACAATATGTTAGACCTGTCAAAGTTTGTTGTGACTAATGTGGAAAAGCAGGTGAAAGAGTGTCTATAGTTGGAAAAAAATTACGTTTAGTAATATAAGCCTGTGATACAACTTTAAACATATAACGTGACAGCTTTATGAGTATGATTTTATCAGCCTCTTATTTTCGCTTAGTGTTTCAAGTACATATTTACCAAGTACTCAAAAAGAGAATCCATATGTTCTTGTTGAATTCACACGTTTATTTGATGTATTCATCCATTTATGCTGTGTTCTAGCTTTATTCACTCCGACCCAGTAGCATCCACATTGATTATTTCACTTGCACAACAATCTAACAGATAATTACATATTATCTATTCACTTTGGGTATGTTATTTTCGGCAAAAACCTGAGAAAGAGGCTTAGTGATGAAGAGGTTAATATAATTTCTCACTTCAGCTAACTCACCGTCAATGGAGGTTTTGTTCAAAGCTTCCAGGAGATGAACAATTCATTTGATGAAATAGATACTGGTGACAGGGCAAATGCAAGCCCCTATGAAAGATAAGCGATTGTATATTTTAATATTCTCTGTGCTTGCACTAGTTAATTAAATCAACCACATATAGCAGTATTTCATTCACTTAATTATGGTCACTGAACAAGTGAGATGCCAAGCTCTATGTTTAGTTACACAGCCATCCACTAAACAATATTGCATGCGAACAATATCATGCCCTTTTGGTACTTACTTACTTACTTACATAGTATGTAGTATGTTGTAGTCTGTAATCCAATTCCCAGATAAATATAAAATATTTAATTGAATGATGTAACACGGTATAAAAACATAATTGATGATGGAAGACAGCGAGAGGATAAAATCAGTTGACCCTTGGTAAATCCATTCTTAAAATACATTTGGCAAGCATGTAATTTATGATTTGTTGATAAGATTACTATCATTATAACTCATAACAGAAGGCCGCAGATGGGCGAGTTCAGTAAGGTTGGCAATTAATATTCAATATCCCGGCATAATGTTGTATTTATGTAAAACAGCATGGAGTTAACCCCGAACCCATGAACCATGCTGGTGCATTGCCACACTGCCAGATGTATTATTACAGGCTGTCAATCAATGCACAAATCAATTAATTAATCAACCAATCAAGTCCTTTGGATGCATAGCTCCTAAAGTGTCAGACACGAAACTGCAGAAAAGAAAGTAGAATAATACTCCATGTACTCATAGCCCGTATAGTTTTATATTTTTGTTCCGTTATGAACAACTCTTCACAATACCAGTAGATCAGATGACAACCACAGAAGCAAAAAGGAAACATGTTACACCGTACAGTGTGAAAAAAGCCACATATCCTATCCGCAATTACTGGTACATTTACCAAGAGTAAACTTCTTCTCATCGCTTTTCAAATCAAGACTACTACCTTACACCGGCTTTTTCTCTATCTTCCGTTGCCATGAGGGTTAAATGAAGCAGGTCTTTATGACCAAAAGGAAGTGGGTCTCATTCGAAACAAAATGGCATTTTATTCTGCGCATGCACAAGCTTCACGTTCTTCCACCGCAGCATCTCGTCACCTCTTGGACTTCTATGGTACCCAACGGGGGGGAGGGGGGTTTGTCACGTGCTGGTGACAAACCCAGAGCCGCATATAATGCTGTGTAATTGGCACAAAAGAGTGTGCCGTGTCTGCTGCATCTGCTCCTGCTCCTCCACAGCGACACCATACAACAGACGTTCCCTCGGCTCAGCACTCACTCGGTGCCCCAGGAGCCCGAAGCATCATCATCATCATCATCATCTGCGATCTGACAAAACAGCAGAGCTGTCAGGACAGGAGCCTCTTGTGTGTCTGGCCAGTATGGGTCTGGTGGGTGGGGAGATGGGACAGAGAAAATGTCAGAAAATGACAGAAACATGCAGGCAGAGCCGATAACGATATGATGGATGTGCAACGTAAGGAATCCATATCCATCCCCCTCTGTCCTTTCCTTCTGTGTGTGTTGAGAGTAATTCTAACCCTCTGGACAAGCATTGGGATGATGTTCAATAAAGAATGATCATGGGAAGAGCTACAAGACACATAAGGTGTAACCCATAAGTCTTCAAAGCACAAAGCGGAAAATACACAGGTTATATAGGAGGAAGGAGGACTACAGAACACTATGTGTTGTTTGTCCACATATGGGCGTAACTGAAGCAGATATCCTGCTTTTTTCGTTTGTGTGTTTCTTTTTGTTTTCTTTAGTTTTCGTATTTTTTCTTTTTTTTCTTTTTAGTTTTTAAAAAATCTAAAACCAAATACCAAACCCTGACCCTAAACCTAAACCCTAAAAACAAGCCCTAACCCTAAAACCAAACCCTAACCCTAAAACCAAAGCCTAAAATCAAAAACCAAACCCTAAAAACAAACCCTAACCCTAAAACCGAAGACCAAACCCTAAACATTTATTTCTCCTTCTAGGGGTTGGTTTTAGGCTTAATATCTCCACCTAAGGTCTGGTGCTAGGTTTCCTATTAGGGTTTGATTTTAGGGCTTAGTGCTAGGGTTATGTTTCCTATTAGGGTTCGATTTTAGGGTTTGATTTTGTGGTTTTAGGGTTAGGTTTTTTATTAGAGTTCGTTTTAGGGTTTAATTTCTCCTTCTAGGGGTTGATTTTAGGATAT